>JAAAWM010007967.1:0-11128 GCA_036873465.1 Thinopyrum obtusiflorum
TGGTAGTTACCGTAGTTGAACACATGCACTAGTGGCACGTATTTACCATAATGGTGAGGAGTTTGATTGTAGATATTGTAATTCTCAATGTCAGTACAAAATCCGACCAAATGATTTTTCTCCTTGTAAGTTGTTAATTCGGAGCCATCGGTGTAGTGGGTTTTGTCTACCATCTCCCGCACATTCTTTGAACAATAAAAATAAGTTGTCAATGGAAATAAGCTGTCAACTATTTTGAAATAAACAATATAAATTAGCTAATAACTATGTTTGAGAAACTCACATAGCAGTAGAACTGGAGGCGCATCAACAAGGACCCAAATGTCCATATTGTCTTGGTTGATGTCAGGATTACCAAGATCCATGGTGATAAGCATACCCTCATCAAAACCATACATCTTGCAAAATGCTTCCCAATTTTTGCAACCAAAATGGGTTACGCTCTCAGAATTATATAGATTTACTTCAAAGTCCACATCGTGATGAGTCCTTAGGTGAATTTTCTTTGTTTCAGAAATTTCATGGTCTTCAAAATCCATCCTCTCCAAGACATAGCGTCTTGCATGGCATGGGATAAGCTATACTCGAATTGTAAAAGATGAAAATTACACGTTGAAATAGTTGAAGTCATGCTTAATTATGAAAATAACACTTGTCGTTGTTGTGTACCATTTCAACTTCGAAGGTCTCCTCGAGCTTAATGCTGAAGCGCCGATCATCGTCCAGGTGAGGCATGTCGCACAGACCTCGATCGTCGTGGCACCAGTCGCACTCCGCCGGGAGACTTTCGTCGTCCGATGATGATGACGACATATCCTACATTCATAATTCAAAACTACATCATTTAGGGTTTGTCGACACCGAGGCATCCTGAAAGCTAAGCTTTTATCATTTAGGGTTTGTCAACGCTGAGGCACCCTAAAAGCCTAAGCTTTCATCATTTAGGTTCTTATCGACACCGAGGCACCCTAAAAGCCAAGGTTTTATCATTTAGGGTTTGTCGACATCGAGGCACCCTAAAAGCATAAGCTTTCATCATTTAGGTTTTGTCGACGCCGAGGCACCCTAAAAGCCTAAGCGTACATCATTTAGGTTCTCATCGACACCGAGGCACCCTATAGAAGCCAAGTTAAGTTTTCATCATTTAGGGTTTATCGATGTCGAGGCACCCTAGGTTGGGCCTAATCACTTGGCACTAATCACTTGGCTATATTGCCACCTATGTTGGGTTTATCATCTAGGGTTTATCGATGCTAACGAGAATTCTAAGTTGGGCCTAATCACTTGGCTCTATTGCCACCTATGGTTTAATGCAGTAAGAATGGCGGGGCAGTTGATCCTACTTAATTAAGTACTAAGATACCCCGGCCCATGCATTAGTATCAAGTACCCCATATGTCCGATTTTTAGCAAAGTCATGCTAAAATTCACAGAAAATTTCAGCATGACCTTTGCTGAAAATAAGACATATGGAGTACCCGAATTTTACGGAACGGAAGTTAATCGACATTCCGGAAAACTCAAGGGCCTCTCGGGGTACCTGCAAAATCATCGCGACATGATGGTCGGAGACAAAACCCAGCAAACTAGCTCCACAATGTGCCTCTACATTCATATGGATGAAAAGGCCACAGACCATATGGTCCTCTGCTTTCATATGGACAAAAATCAGCTCAACTTATGTGAGCTTCCATTCCAGATCTAATAGGTCACCCAACAAAAAATCATGAATAGTTTTAGCTGGAAAAAAAATCATGGATTGCTGTTAACTGAAAATTAGTGAAAGAAACTGTTGCTGATCATGGATTACTGTTAATTAAAAATAAAGCATCTGGATTGTCTTATCATGTTCACTAAGTCCACAAAAATGAATAGGTTCAGTAAACTTGAAGTACTCAACACTAAACATGGTTCAGAGCTCACTAAACTACACTACATCGTGCAATGGTTCAGACCTCACTACACTAGAACAAGCTCACTACACTACACTACACTACACATGCTTAAACTCTGAACATAAACAAACACCAGCAATGCAATATGTAAACTACCTCTGTTTCTAGGCAACAAGAGTTATCATCAATGCTTTTGAGTTTATTAAGTACCTTTAGTTCTGAGTTTTAAATGTCAAAAGAGCTTCACAGAATCTTGAATCCTCCTAATCACTCTTAACAGTTCTGCATTGCACAAAGCCAACAATGAGCCAATGATATCAATAGCAATAATAGGTGCTTACATTCTCATAACGTCAGTATTAGTTAACCAAAATTCAACCTACATAGTTCTAGTACAGTGAGTAACTCCCAATTCTTTTAATAGAAGCACAATTAACAACACAACTAGGGAGTCTAGGACAATGCCACCAGATAGAATTTGAAGGAAAAACGTTCTTCCAGAACCTTCAAGCCACAATCATACATAGCCCCCCCCCCCCCCCCCCCCCCCCCCCCCCCCCCCCCCCCCCCCCCCCCCCCCCCCCCCCCCCCCCCCCCCCCCCCCCCCCCCCCCCCCCCCCCCCCCCCCCCCCCCCCCCCCCCCCCCCCCCCCCCCCCCCCCCCCCCCCCCCCCCCCCCCCCCCCCCCCCCCCCCCCCCCCCCCCCCCCCCCCCCCCCCCCCCCCCCCCCCCCCCCCCCCCCCCCCCCCCCCCCCCCCCCCCCCCCCCCCCCCCCCCCCCCCCCCCCCCCCCCCCCCCCCCCCCCCCCCCCCCCCCCCCCCCCCCCCCCCCCCCCCCCCCCCCCCCCCCCCCCCCCCCCCCCCCCCCCCCCCCCCCCCCCCCCCCCCCCCCCCCCCCCCCCCCCCCCCCCCCCCCCCCCCCCCCCCCCCCCCCCCCCCCCCCCCCCCCCTGTATGTTCAAAACATTAACACTACCTTTCTGATACATCATATGAGGCACACAATTCTCTGGGATTATCTGTTGAAAAACATAGTAATAACTTCATAGTTAGCAATGATGTACTAGTTTTAGAAGTATGCAAAAGATGCACGGATGTCGTAATAGTAAAAATCTTACCAGGGTATCTCCATGGTAGTTACCGTAGTTGAACACATGCACTAGTGGCACGTATTTACCATAATGTTGAGGAGTTTGATTGTGGATAATGTAATTCTCAATGTCAGTACAAAATCCGACCAGATGATTTTTCTCCTTGTAAGTTGTTAATTCGGAGCCATCGGTGTAGTGGGTTTTGTCTACCATCTCCCGCACATTCTTTGAACAATAAAAATAAGCTGTCAATGGAAATAAGCTGTCAACTATTTTGAAATAAACAATATAAATTAGCTAATAACTATGTTTGAGAAACTCACATAGCGGTAGAACTGGAGGCGTATCAACAAGGACCCAAATGTCCATATTGTCTTGGTTGATGTCAGGATTACCAAGGGGGGGGGGGGGGGGGGGGGGGGGGGGGGGGGGGGGGGGGGGGGGGGGGGGGGGGGGGGGGGGGGGGGGGGGGGGGGGGGGGGGGGGGGGGGGGGGGGGGGGGGGGGGGGGGGGGGGGGGGGGGGGGGGGGGGGGGGGGGGGGGGGGGGGGGGGGGGGGGGGGGGGGGGGGGGGGGGGGGGGGGGGGGGGGGGGGGGGGGGGGGGGGGGGGGGGGGGGGGGGGGGGGGGGGGGGGGGGGGGGGGGGGGGGGGGGGGGGGGGGGGGGGGGGGGGGGGGGGGGGGGGGGGGGGGGGGGGGGGGGGGGGGGGGGGGGGGGGGGGGGGGGGGGGGGGGGGGGGGGGGGGGGGGGGGGGGGGGGGGGGGGGGGGGGGGGCTTAGGTGAATTTTCTTTGTTTTAGAATTTTCATGGTCTTCAAAATCCATCCTCTCCAAGACGTAGCGTCTTGCATGGCAAAAGCTATACTCGAATTGTAAAAGATGAAAATTACACGTTGAAATAGTTGAAGTCATGCTTAATTATGAAAATAACACTTGTCGTCGTTGTGTACCATTTCAACTTCGAAGGTCTCCTCGAGCTTAATGCTGAAGCGCCGATCATCGTCCAGGTGAGGCATGTCGCACAGACCTCGATCGTCATGGCACCAGCCGCACTCCCTCGGGAGACTTTCATCGTCCGATGACGACATATCCTACGTTCATAATTCAAAACTACATCATCTCTTGCATTGGGTCCAATAAGATAATCCACAGTGTGGTGAAAACACGCCCTTCGAACTGGTTTGAGCTATTGGTGAATGGAGATGGTCTCAGATTTTCAGTAGTAAGAAGTGAAGTGGTAATTTTGAGAGCAAATGGTTAGGATGAGTGGTTCCTCTTTCCTGTTTAGATCCATGGTGACAAGCATACCCTCATCAAAACCATACATCTTGCAAAATGCCCCCCCCCCCCCCCCCCCCCCCCCCCCCCCCCCCCCCCCCCCCCCCCCCCCCCCCCCCCCCCCCCCCCCCCCCCCCCCCCCCCCCCCCCCCCCCCCCCCCCCCCCCCCCCCCCCCCCCCCCCCCCCCCCCCCCCCCCCCCCCCCCCCCCCCCCCCCCCCCCCCCCCCCCCCCCCCCCCCCCCCCCCCCCCCCCCCCCCCCCCCCCCCCCCCCCCCCCCCCCCCCCCCCCCCCCCCCCCCCCCCCCCCCCCCCCCCCCCCCCCCCCCCCCCCCCCCCCCCCCCCCCCCCCCCCCCCCCCCCCCCCCCCCCCCCCCCCCCCCCCCCCCCCCCCCCCCCCCCCCCCCCCCCCCCCCCCCCCCCCCCCCCCCCCCCCCCCCCCCCCCCCCCCCCCCCCCCCCCCCCCCCCCCCCCCCCCCCCCCCCCCCCCCCCCCCCCCCCCCCCCCCCCCCCCCCCCCCCCCCCCCCCCCCCCCCCCCCCCCCCCCCCCCCCCCCCCCCCCCCCCCCCCCCCCCCCCCCCCCCCCCCCCCCCCCCCCCCCCCCCCCCCCCCCCCCCCCCCCCCCCCCCCCCCCCCCCCCCCCCCCCCCCCCCCCCCCCCCCCCCCCCCCCCCCCCCCCCCCCCCCCCCCCCCCCCCCCCCCCCCCCCCCCCCCCCCCCCCCCCCCCCCCCCCCCCCCCCCCCCCCCCCCCCCCCCCCCCCCCCCCCCCCCCCCCCCCCCCCCCCCCCCCCCCCCCCCCCCCCCCCCCCCCCCCCCCCCCCCCCCCCCCCCCCCCCCCCCCCCCCCCCCCCCCCCCCCCCCCCCCCCCCCCCCCCCCCCCCCCCCCCCCCCCCCCCCCCCCCCCCCCCCCCCCCCCCCCCCCCCCCCCCCCCCCCCCCCCCCCCCCCCCCCCCCCCCCCCCCCCCCCCCCCCCCCCCCCCCCCCCCCCCCCCCCCCCCCCCCCCCCCCCCCCCCCCCCCCCCCCCCCCCCCCCCCCCCCCCCCCCCCCCCCCCCCCCCCCCCCCCCCCCCCCCCCCCCCCCCCCCCCCCCCCCCCCCCCCCCCCCCCCCCCCCCCCCCCCCCCCCCCCCCCCCCCCCCCCCCCCCCCCCCCCCCCCCCCCCCCCCCCCCCCCCCCCCCCCCCCCCCCCCCCCCCCCCCCCCCCCCCCCCCCCCCCCCCCCCCCCCCCCCCCCCCCCCCCCCCCCCCCCCCCCCCCCCCCCCCCCCCCCCCCCCCCCCCCCCCCCCCCCCCCCCCCCCCCCCCCCCCCCCCCCCCCCCCCCCCCCCCCCCCCCCCCCCCCCCCCCCCCCCCCCCCCCCCCCCCCCCCCCCCCCCCCCCCCCCCCCCCCCCCCCCCCCCCCCCCCCCCCCCCCCCCCCCCCCCCCCCCCCCCCCCCCCCCCCCCCCCCCCCCCCCCCCCCCCCCCCCCCCCCCCCCCCCCCCCCCCCCCCCCCCCCCCCCCCCCCCCCCCCCCCCCCCCCCCCCCCCCCCCCCCCCCCCCCCCCCCCCCCCCCCCCCCCCCCCCCCCCCCCCCCCCCCCCCCCCCCCCCCCCCCCCCCCCCCCCCCCCCCCCCCCCCCCCCCCCCCCCCCCCCCCCCCCCCCCCCCCCCCCCCCCCCCCCCCCCCCCCCCCCCCCCCCCCCCCCCCCCCCCCCCCCCCCCCCCCCCCCCCCCCCCCCCCCCCCCCCCCCCCCCCCCCCCCCCCCCCCCCCCCCCCCCCCCCCCCCCCCCCCCCCCCCCCCCCCCCCCCCCCCCCCCCCCCCCCCCCCCCCCCCCCCCCCCCCCCCCCCCCCCCCCCCCCCCCCCCCCCCCCCCCCCCCCCCCCCCCCCCCCCCCCCCCCCCCCCCCCCCCCCCCCCCCCCCCCCCCCCCCCCCCCCCCCCCCCCCCCCCCCCCCCCCCCCCCCCCCCCCCCCCCCCCCCCCCCCCCCCCCCCCCCCCCCCCCCCCCCCCCCCCCCCCCCCCCCCCCCCCCCCCCCCCCCCCCCCCCCCCCCCCCCCCCCCCCCCCCCCCCCCCCCCCCCCCCCCCCCCCCCCCCCCCCCCCCCCCCCCCCCCCCCCCCCCCCCCCCCCCCCCCCCCCCCCCCCCCCCCCCCCCCCCCCCCCCCCCCCCCCCCCCCCCCCCCCCCCCCCCCCCCCCCCCCCCCCCCCCCCCCCCCCCCCCCCCCCCCCCCCCCCCCCCCCCCCCCCCCCCCCCCCCCCCCCCCCCCCCCCCCCCCCCCCCCCCCCCCCCCCCCCCCCCCCCCCCCCCCCCCCCCCCCCCCCCCCCCCCCCCCCCCCCCCCCCCCCCCCCCCCCCCCCCCCCCCCCCCCCCCCCCCCCCCCCCCCCCCCCCCCCCCCCCCCCCCCCCCCCCCCCCCCCCCCCCCCCCCCCCCCCCCCCCCCCCCCCCCCCCCCCCCCCCCCCCCCCCCCCCCCCCCCCCCCCCCCCCCCCCCCCCCCCCCCCCCCCCCCCCCCCCCCCCCCCCCCCCCCCCCCCCCCCCCCCCCCCCCCCCCCCCCCCCCCCCCCCCCCCCCCCCCCCCCCCCCCCCCCCCCCCCCCCCCCCCCCCCCCCCCCCCCCCCCCCCCCCCCCCCCCCCCCCCCCCCCCCCCCCCCCCCCCCCCCCCCCCCCCCCCCCCCCCCCCCCCCCCCCCCCCCCCCCCCCCCCCCCCCCCCCCCCCCCCCCCCCCCCCCCCCCCCCCCCCCCCCCCCCCCCCCCCCCCCCCCCCCCCCCCCCCCCCCCCCCCCCCCCCCCCCCCCCCCCCCCCCCCCCCCCCCCCCCCCCCCCCCCCCCCCCCCCCCCCCCCCCCCCCCCCCCCCCCCCCCCCCCCCCCCCCCCCCCCCCCCCCCCCCCCCCCCCCCCCCCCCCCCCCCCCCCCCCCCCCCCCCCCCCCCCCCCCCCCCCCCCCCCCCCCCCCCCCCCCCCCCCCCCCCCCCCCCCCCCCCCCCCCCCCCCCCCCCCCCCCCCCCCCCCCCCCCCCCCCCCCCCCCCCCCCCCCCCCCCCCCCCCCCCCCCCCCCCCCCCCCCCCCCCCCCCCCCCCCCCCCCCCCCCCCCCCCCCCCCCCCCCCCCCCCCCCCCCCCCCCCCCCCCCCCCCCCCCCCCCCCCCCCCCCCCCCCCCCCCCCCCCCCCCCCCCCCCCCCCCCCCCCCCCCCCCCCCCCCCCCCCCCCCCCCCCCCCCCCCCCCCCCCCCCCCCCCCCCCCCCCCCCCCCCCCCCCCCCCCCCCCCCCCCCCCCCCCCCCCCCCCCCCCCCCCCCCCCCCCCCCCCCCCCCCCCCCCCCCCCCCCCCCCCCCCCCCCCCCCCCCCCCCCCCCCCCCCCCCCCCCCCCCCCCCCCCCCCCCCCCCCCCCCCCCCCCCCCCCCCCCCCCCCCCCCCCCCCCCCCCCCCCCCCCCCCCCCCCCCCCCCCCCCCCCCCCCCCCCCCCCCCCCCCCCCCCCCCCCCCCCCCCCCCCCCCCCCCCCCCCCCCCCCCCCCCCCCCCCCCCCCCCCCCCCCCCCCCCCCCCCCCCCCCCCCCCCCCCCCCCCCCCCCCCCCCCCCCCCCCCCCCCCCCCCCCCCCCCCCCCCCCCCCCCCCCCCCCCCCCCCCCCCCCCCCCCCCCCCCCCCCCCCCCCCCCCCCCCCCCCCCCCCCCCCCCCCCCCCCCCCCCCCCCCCCCCCCCCCCCCCCCCCCCCCCCCCCCCCCCCCCCCCCCCCCCCCCCCCCCCCCCCCCCCCCCCCCCCCCCCCCCCCCCCCCCCCCCCCCCCCCCCCCCCCCCCCCCCCCCCCCCAGGCTACAATTTAAATACAATCGATCTTAGCTATCTTTTCACAATCTTCTTGCTCTTCTTTTTCGCAAATGGAGTTCTTCTCTTGAACGGACGTCCTTTAGGTAGGGTGGTCCTGCTTCTTCTTGTGGTGTATGGCACTTCATCATCGTCGTCATGTTCCATCTTCGGGTCGCAATACTTGTCGAAGTCTTGCTCATTGGCGACTCCATCCATTCCGATGATCTTCCTTTTGCCTCTCCTCACGACAACACGACTGGGCTTTGACGGGTCGGTAATGAAGAAGCATTGGTCCACTTGGGAAGCCAGTACCCATGGCTCATTTTTCGCGGTGACGTTTGCGCCCGCGGTCTTGGATTTGGCTTCGGGTATAACCATGGTGGTGAAATACCGGTCTTCTTTTAGGACGCTCTTGGCCCATCTGACACGGAACATCAGGACCTTCTCTCCAGCGTAGCTCAGCTCCCAGATCTCCTCGATCCTTCCGTAGTATCTGTCCTTGTCGTTACCGGTGTAGGATTCCATCGTTACCCCGTAGTTCTGATAACCATCGCTCTTCATGTCCTTTTCCTCGGTGTAGAATGTGTAGCCGTTGATATCGTACGCCTCATACGTCATCAGGTTGTGTTCGGCGCCCTGTGACAAGGCGAATATGAGTTTTTCTTCTGCGGAAGAATCCTCATGTCCAGGGTACGACAGAAGCTTCTCCTTGAACCAACGCATGAAACATGAGTTGTGCTCTTTGATTATATCTCCGTTCGTCCTCTGTTGGCCTCGGTCATTGTACGTCTTCTCAATAAAGGTTTTGTGCTCCCCCCCCCCCCCCCCCCCCCCCCCCCCCCCCCCCCCCCCCCCCCCCCCCCCCCCCCCCCCCCCCCCCCCCCCCCCCCCCCCCCCCCCCCCCCCCCCCCCCCCCCCCCCCCCCCCCCCCCCCCCCCCCCCCCCCCCCCCCCCCCCCCCCCCCCCCCCCCCCCCCCCCCCCCCCCCCCCCCCCCCCCCCCCCCCCCCCCCCCCCCCCCCCCCCCCCCCCCCCCCCCCCCCCCCCCCCCCCCCCCCCCCCCCCCCCCCCCCCCCCCCCCCCCCCCCCCCCCCCCCCCCCCCCCCCCCCCCCCCCCCCCCCCCCCCCCCCCCCCCCCCCCCCCCCCCCCCCCCCCCCCCCCCCCCCCCCCCCCCCCCCCCCCCCCCCCCCCCCCCCCCCCCCCCCCCCCCCATAGTATCACCACGATCTCTTCCTGTAGCCTTCTGAGTTGCCTCATGCCAACCGACTTCCGAGAGATGACGTCGAAAAAGTTGCATAGGCCAAATAGTGTTTCGCGGACGTGCGCGTCCATGATCCCATGGATTGCAACTGGAAGTATCTGCGTCATCAGCACGTGACAGTCGTGAGACTTCATCCCGCTGAACTTCTGCTTCGCTGAGTCTAGGTATCTGCTTATCTTCCCCGCATAACCGTAAGGAAGTTTTACTCCTAAGAGGCAGGTGAAAAACTGCTCGATCTCCTCCTGACTTAGAGTGAAGCACGCGGGAGGGAAGTCATTTCCGGTCTTCTTGGCCTTTTTGCCTTTGCGACGACTTTCTGTGTCCTGCTTCGCCTCATCATCATCATCATTAGCGTGAAGCTCCTCCCTGATGCCCATTGATTTCAAGTCTGCCCTTGCTTTCGGCCCATCTTTGGTCCTCTCTGGCATGTTGAGCAGGGTACCAAGCAGACTCTCGCACACGTTCTTCGTGATATGCATGACATCAAGGCTGTGAGGCACACGGAGGATCTTCCAGTACGGCAAGTCCCAGAAAACCGACCTCGTTTTCCGTACCTTCAGCAGCGGCTCTGGCGCCTTTCGCTTCTTTCCCGGCGGTGGGCACTCTTTCCAATTTTTCAACAGCTCGTCTATTTCCTCACCGCTCCTCGTACGCGGGCGTCTTCGGGGTTTGGTTTCACCATCGAACAGATCCTTGCATTTTCTCCATGAGTCATCGTCGCGAAGCCACCTTCGATGTCCCATGAACACGGTTTTCGAAGACCCGGGATCTCTATCTAGCTGGCGATACGTTGTGTCATCCATGCACCTGACGCATGCACGAAATCCGTGGACACCTGCCCCGCGACATATCCGTAACCGAGATAGTCTTGCACCGTCGTGAGCAGTGCGGCTCTCATAGGGAAATATTCTTTCTCTGCGGCGTCCCACGTATTGGCTGGCGTTTTCCACAGCGTGTCTAGCTCCTCTTTCAGCAGCCCCAGATACAGATTGATGTCATTCCCTAGTTGTTTCGGCCCTTCAATTAGCATACTCATGTGAATGTACTTCCTCTTCATGCACTTCCAGGGGGGAAGGTTGTACATCCACACAAACACAGGCCAGGTGCTATGTGTGCTTCTCTGGCTGCCAAACGGATTGACTTCATCGGTGCTCGCGCCCAGCACGATGTTCCTTGGATCGTCCCCAAATTCTAGGTATTCAAAGTTCAACGCTTGCCACTGGCTCGCATCCTTAGGGTGACTCAGCATCTTGTCTTTTTTATTCATCTCCGGATCATTTCCGTCATCTTCTCGCTTCTTCTCCTCCCTATCCGCGTGCCAACGCAGGAGCTTTGCTGCCTTAGGGTCCGCGAAATACCGCTGCAGACGAGGAGTGATCGGAAAGTACCACACCACTTTTCGAGTAGATTTCTTCCTCTTCTTGTATCGAGTGACGCCGCACACCGGACATATGGTAGACTCCGCGTGCTCGTCCCGATAAATGATGCAATCGTTCATGCACACATGGTATTTCACGTGCGGTAAATCCAGAGGACACACGATTTTCTTTGCCTCCTCGAAACTGGTCGGGCACTTGTTCCCCTTGGGAAGACGTTCGTGCCAGAATGACATGTTCTCGTCGAAGCATGCGTCGGTCATTTTGTGTTTTACCTTCATCTCCAGAGCCATGAGCGTTACTTTTAGGCGGGTATCCTCGGGACTGCATCCTTCATACAATGGAGTAACCGCGTCTATCTCCAGTTGATCCAGCTTGGCTTTCTCTCGGGCGGCAGCTCTTGCGTTATCCATCTGCTTGAGAAGCAGCTCTTGAATATGAGGGTCCTGCACCCAGC
>JAAAWM010007968.1:0-11142 GCA_036873465.1 Thinopyrum obtusiflorum
ATGATCACCATCATCACCGGCTTGACACCTTGATCTCCATCAAATCATCGTTGTCGTCTCGCAAACTATTGCTATCACGACTATCGCTACCGCTTAGTGATAAAGTAAAGCAATTACATGGCGATTGCATTTCATACAATAAAACGACAACCATAAGGCTCCTGCCAGTTGCCGATAACTGTTACAAAACATGATCATCTCATACAAAAATTTATATATCATCACGTCTTGACAATATCACATCACAACATCCCCTGCAAAAACAAGTTAGACGTCCTCTACTTGTTGTTGCAAATTTTACGTGGCTGCTACGGGTTTAGCAAGAACCGTTCTTACCTACGCATCAAAAACCACAACGATTTTTCATCAAGTGTGCTGTTTTAACCTTCAACAAGGACCGGGCGTATTCACACTCGATTCAACTAAAGTTGGAGAAACAGACACCCACTAGCCACTTGTGTGCGAAGCACGGCGGTAGAACCAGTCTCATGAACACGGTCATGTAATGTCGGTCTGGGTTGCTTCATCCAACAATACCGCCGAATCAAAGTTTGACATGGCTTCATCCAACAATACCGCCGAATCAAAGTATGACATGCTACATCCAAACAATATAAGTGATATGATATGGCCATCATCATCTTGTGCCTTTGATCTCCATCTCAAAAGCACCGTCATGATCACCATCGTCACCGGCTTGACACCTTGATCTCCATCGTAGCATCGTTCTCGTCTTGCCAACTATTGCTTCTACGACTATTGCTACCGCTTAGTGATAAAGTAAAGCAATTACATGGCAATTGCATTTCATACAATAAAGCAACAACCATAAGGCTCCTGCCGGTTGCCGATAACCGTTACAAAACATGATCATCTCATACAACAATATATATATAGTCACTTCTTGACCATATCACATCACTGCATGCCCTGCAAAAACAAGTTAGACGTCCTCTACTTTGTTGTTGCAAATTTTACATGCCTGCTACGGGCTTAGCAAGAACCGTTCTTACCTACGCATCAAAAACCACAACGAATTTTTGTCAAGTGTGCTGTTTTAACCTTCAACAAGGACCGGGCGCATTCACACTCGATTCAACTAAAGTTGGAGAAACAGACACCCACTAGACACCTGTGTGCGAAGCACGTTGGTAGAACCAGTCTCGCGTAAGCGTACGCGTAATGTCAATCGCCCTGTAATTGCTTTACTTTATCACTAAGCGGTAGCGATAGTCGTAGTAGCAATAGTTGGCGATACGACAACGATGCTTCGATGGAGATCAAAGTGTCAAGCCGGTGACGATGGTGATCATGACGGTGCTTTGGAGATGGAGATCAAAGGCACAAGATGATGATGGCCATATCATATCACTTATATTGATTGCATGTGATGTTTATCCTTTATGCATCTTATTCTGCTTTGATTGACGGTGGCATTATAAGATGATCTCTCACTAAATTTCAAGGTACAAGTGTTCTCCCTGAGTATGCACCGTTGCCAAAGTTCATCGGCGAGACTGGTTCTATCGACGTGCTTCGCACACAGGTGGCTAGCGGGTGTCAGTTTCTCGAACTTTAGTTGAATCGAGTGTGGCTACGCCCGGTCCTTGTGAAGGTTAAAACAACACTAACTTGACGAAATATCGTTGTGGTTTTGATGCGTAGGTAAGAACGGTTCTTGCTCAGCCCGTAGCAGCCACGTAAAACTTGCAACAACAAAGTAGAGGACGTCTAACTTGTTTTTGCAGGGCATGTTGTGATGTGATATGGTCAAGGAATGATGCTATATTTTATTGTATGAGATGATCATGTTTTTTAATAGAGTTATCGGCAACTGGCAGGAGCCATATGGTTGTCGCTTTATTGTATGCACCCCCCCCCCCCCCCCCCCCCCCCCCCCCCCCCCCCCCCCCCCCCCCCCCCCCCCCCCCCCCCCCCCCCCCCCCCCCCCCCCCCCCCCCCCCCCCCCCCCCCCCCCCCCCCCCCCCCCCCCCCCCCCCCCCCCCCCCCCCCCCCCCATGATGACTACTTGATAGTTTAGTGCACCATGCTTTACGGCTTAGAATCGGGATTTCAAAGACGTTTTTGAAACGCCACGGAGCATATGAGATGTTCCAAGGGTTGAAATTAGTATTTCAAACTCACGCCCATGTCGAAAGGTATGAGACATTTGACAAGTACTTTGCCTACAAGATGGAGGAGAATAGCTCAGCTAGTGAGCATGTGCTCAGAATGTCTGAGTACTACAATCACTTGAATCAAGTGGGAGTTGATCTTTCAGATAAGATAGTGATTGACATAGTTCTCTAGTCACTATCACCAAGTTACTAGAACTTTGTGATGAACTATAATATGCAAGGGATAACGGAAACGATTCCCAAGCTCTTCGTGATGCTGAAATCGACGAAGGTAGAAATCAAGAAAAGCATCAAGTGTTGATGGTTGACAAGACCACTAGTTTCAAAAAAAGGGCAAAGGGAAGAAGGGAAACTTCAAGGAGAACGGCAAGCAAGTTGCTGCTCAAGTGAAGAAGCCCAAGTCTGGACCTAAGCCTGAGACTAAGTGCTTCTACTGCAAAGGGACTGGTCACTAGAAGTGGAACTGCCCTAGATATTTGGCGGATAAGAAGGATGGCAAAGTGAACAAAGATATATTTGATACACATGTTATTGATGTGTACTTTACTAGTGTTTATAGCAATCCCTCAGTATTTGATACTAGTTCAGTTGCTAAGATTAGTAACTCGAAACGGGAGTTGCAGAATGAACAGAGACTAGTTAAGGGTGAAGTGATGATGTGTGTTGGAAGTGGTTCCAAGATTGATATGATCATCATCGTACACTCCCTGTACTTTTAGGATTAGTGTTGAACCTAAATAAGTGTTATTTGGTGTTTGCGTTGAGCATGAATATGATTTGATCATGTTTATTACAATACGGTTATTCATTTAAAGTCAGAGAATAATTGTTGTTCTATTTACATGAATAAAACCTTCGATGGTCATACACCCAATGAAAATAGTTTATTGGATCTCGATCGTAGTGATACACATATTCATAATATTGAAGCCAAAAGATGCAAAGTTAATAATGATAGTGTAACTTATTTGTGGCACTGCCGTTTAGGTCATATTGGTGTAAAGCGCATGAAGAAAATCCATGCTGATGGGATTTTGGAATCACTTGATTATGAATCAGTTGATGCTTGCGAACCATGCCTCATGGCAAGATGACTAAGACTCCGTTCTCCGGAACTATGGAGCGAGCAACTGACTTATTGGAAATAATATATACTGATGTATGCGATCCGATGAGTGTTGAGGCTCACGGCGGGTATCGTTATTTTCTGACCTTCACAAATGATTTGAGCAGATATGGGTCCCCCCCCCCCCCCCCCCCCCCCCCCCCCCCCCCCCCCCCCCCCCCCCCCCCCCCCCCCCCCCCCCCCCCCCCCCCCCCCCCCCCCCCCCCCCCCCCCCCCCCCCCCCCCCCCCCCCCCCCCCCCCCCCCCCCCCCCCCCCCCCCCCCCCCCCCCCCCCCCCCCCCCCCCCCCCCCCCCCCCCCCCCCCCCCCCCCCCCCCCCCCCCCCCCCCCCCCCCCCCCCCCCCCCCCCCCCCCCCCCCCCCCCCCCCCCCCCCCCCCCCCCCCCCCCCCCCCCCCCCCCCCCCCCCCCCCCCCCCCCCCCCCCCCCCCCCCCCCCCCCCCCCCCCCCCCCCCCCCCCCCCCCCCCCCCCCCCCCCCCCCCCCCCCCCCCCCCCCCCCCCCCCCCCCCCCCCCCCCCCCCCCCCCCCCCCCCCCCCCCCCCCCCCCCCCCCCCCCCCCCCCCCCCCCCCCCCCCCCCCCCCCCCCCCCCCCCCCCCCCCCCCCCCCCCCCCCCCCCCCCCCCCCCCCCCCCCCCCCCCCCCCCCCCCCCCCCCCCCCCCCCCCCCCCCCCCCCCCCCCCCCCCCCCCCCCCCCCCCCCCCCCCCCCCCCCCCCCCCCCCCCCCCCCCCCCCCCCCCCCCCCCCCCCCCCCCCCCCCCCCCCCCCCCCCCCCCCCCCCCCCCCCCCCCCCCCCCCCCCCCCCCCCCCCCCCCCCCCCCCCCCCCCCCCCCCCCCCCCCCCCCCCCCCCCCCCCCCCCCCCCCCCCCCCCCCCCCCCCCCCCCCCCCCCCCCCCCCCCCCCCCCCCCCCCCCCCCCCCCCCCCCCCCCCCCCCCCCCCCCCCCCCCCCCCCCCCCCCCCCCCCCCCCCCCCCCCCCCCCCCCCCCCCCCCCCCCCCCCCCCCCCCCCCCCCCCCCCCCCCCCCCCCCCCCCCCCCCCCCCCCCCCCCCCCCCCCCCCCCCCCCCCCCCCCCCCCCCCCCCCCCCCCCCCCCCCCCCCCCCCCCCCCCCCCCCCCCCCCCCCCCCCCCCCCCCCCCCCCCCCCCCCCCCCCCCCCCCCCCCCCCCCCCCCCCCCCCCCCCCCCCCCCCCCCCCCCCCCCCCCCCCCCCCCCCCCCCCCCCCCCCCCCCCCCCCCCCCCCCCCCCCCCCCCCCCCCCCCCCCCCCCCCCCCCCCCCCCCCCCCCCCCCCCCCCCCCCCCCCCCCCCCCCCCCCCCCCCCCCCCCCCCCCCCCCCCCCCCCCCCCCCCCCCCCCCCCCCCCCCCCGGCAGTACCCAATCACTGGTCCACCCACATATTAAATTATCAAAGTACCGAACGTGAATCAGATGAACGTGATGAAAACTAGCATGAGGATATTCCCATGTGTCCTCGGGAACGCTTTTCCTATTATAAGAGTTTGTCCAGGCTTGTCCTTTGCTACAAAAAGGATTGGGCCACCTTGCTGCACTTTATTTACTTTTGTTACTTCTTGCTCGTTACAATTTATCTTATCACCAAACTATCTGTTACCACTTATTTCAGTACTTGCAGAGAATACCTTGCTGAAAACTGCTTATCATTTCCTTCTGCTCCTCGTTGGGTTCAACACTCTTACCCCCCCCCCCCCCCCCCCCCCCCCCCCCCCCCCCCCCCCCCCCCCCCCCCCCCCCCCCCCCCCCCCCCCCCCCCCCCCCCCCCGGGCGCGCCCCCCTACCTCGTGGGCCCCTGGTGGCTCTCCGACACCCATCTTCTCCTATATGAAGTCTTTCGATGAGAAAAAAATAAGAAGAAACCTTTCGGGACGAGACTCCGCCGCCACGAGGCAGAACCTTGGCGGAACCAATCTAGGGCTCCTGCAGAGCTGTTCTGCCGGGGACACTTCCCTCCGGGAGGGGGAAATCATCACCATCTTCATCACCAACGCTCCTCTCATCAGGAGAGGGCATTCTCCATCAACATCTTCACCAGCACCATCTCATCTCCAGACTCTAGTTCATCTCTTGTATCCAATTCTTGTCTCCAAGTCCGGGATTGGTGCTAGTAGGTTGCTAGTAGTGTTGATTACTCCTTGTAGTTGATGCTAGTTGGTTTATTTGGTGGAAGATCATATGTTCAGATCCTTTATGCATATTATTACCCCTC
Source organism: Thinopyrum obtusiflorum (assembly GCA_036873465.1). Classification (NCBI taxonomy): domain Eukaryota; kingdom Viridiplantae; phylum Streptophyta; class Magnoliopsida; order Poales; family Poaceae; genus Thinopyrum; species Thinopyrum obtusiflorum. The sequence goes on from JAAAWM010007968.1 coordinate 5,482, forward strand.
TGATTATGAACATGAATATGCTTTGTGAGTAGTTACGTTTGTTCCTGAGGACAAGGGAGACGTCTTGCTATTAGTAGTCATGTGAATTTGGTATTCGTTCGATATTTTGCCCCCCCCCCCCCCCCCCCCCCCCCCCCCCCCCCCCCCCCCCCCCCCCCCCCCCCCCCCCCCCCCCCCCCCCCCCCCCCCCCCCCCCCCCCCCCCCCCCCCCCCCCCCCCCCCCCCCCCCCCCCCCCCCCCCCCCCCCCCCCCCCCCCCCCCCCCCCCCCCCCCCCCCCCCCTTGCTATTAGTAGTCATGTGAATTTGGTATTCGTTCGATATTTTGATGAGATATATGTTGTCTAGCCTCAAGTGGTGTTATGTGAACGTCGAATACATAACACTTCACCATTATTTGGGCCTAGAGGAAGGCATTGGAAAGTAATAAGTAGATGATGGGTTGCTAGAGTGACAGAAGCTTAAACCCTAGTTTATGCGTTGCTTCGTAAGGGGCTGATTTGGATCCATATGTTTCATGCTATGGTTAGGTTTACCTTAATACTTTTGTTGTAGTTGTGGATGCTTGCAATAGAGGTTAATCATAAGTGGGATGCTTGTTCAAGTAATAACAACACCCAAGCACCGGTCCACCCACATGTCAAATTATCAAAGTACCGAACGCGAATCATACGGACGTGATGAAAACTAGCTTGACGATATTCCCAGGTGTCCTTGGGAGTGCTTTTCCTTATATAAGAGTTTGTCCAGGCTTGTCCTTTGCTACAAAAAGGATTGGGCCACCTTGCTGCACTTTATTTACTTTTGTTACTTGTTGCTCGTTACAAATTATCTTATCACAAAACTATCTATTACCACTTATTTCAGTACTTGCAGAGAATACCTTGCTGAAAACCGCTTATCATTTCCTTCTGCTCCTTGTTGGGTTCGACACTCTTTACTTATCGAAAGGACTATGATAGATCCCCTATACTTGTGGGTCATCAAGACTCTTTTCTAGCGCCGTTGCCGAGGAGTGAAGCGCCTTTGGTAGGTGGAATTTGGTAAGGAAAAATTTATATAGTGTGCTGAAATTTACTGTCACTTGTTACTATGGAAAGTAATCCTCTGAGGGGCTTGTTCGGGGTATCTTCACCCCGACCAATAGATCAAAGAGTTGCTCCTTAACCTACTGAACCTATTGAAAATGAAATTCCTTATGAGTATCCTTCAGGTATGATAGAAAAACTGCTAGCTAATCCTTTTACAGGAGATGGAACAAAGCATCCTGATGAACACCTAATATATGTGGATAAAGTTTGTGGATTATTTAAGCTTGCAGGTATACCCGATGATGTTGCTAAGAAGAAGGTCTTCCCTTTATCTTTGAAGGGAGACGCATTGATATGGTATAGGTTATGTGATGATACGAGATCATGGAACTATCCCCCCCCCCCCCCCCCCCCCCCCCCCCCCCCCATTGGCTCCCACATATTCTACGAAGATCTTTATCGGTCAAACCGCATAACAACATACGTTGTTCCCTTTGTCATCGGTATGTTACTTGCCCGAGATTCGATCATTGGTATCTCAATACCTAGTTCAATCTCGTTACCGGCAAGTCTCTTTACTCGTTTCGTAATACATCGTCTCGCAACTAACTAATTAGTTGCAATGCTTGCAAGGCTTATGTGATGTGCATTACCGAGAGGGCCCAGAGATACCTCTCCGACAAACGGAGTGACAAATCCTAATCTCGAAATACGCCAACCCAACATGTACCTTTGGAGACACCTGTAGAGCTCCTTTATAATCACCCAGTTACATTGTGACGTTTGGTAGCACATAAAGTGTTCCTCCGGCAAACGGAAGTTGCATAATCTCATAGTCATAGGAACATGTATAAGTCATGAAGAAAGCAATAGCAACATACTAAACGATCGGGTGCTAAGCTAATGGAATGGGTCATGTCAATCACATCATTCTTCTAATGATGTGATCCCGTTAATCAAATAACAACTCTTTTGTTCATGGTTAGGAAACATAACCATCTTCGATTAACGAGCTAGTCAAGTAGAGGCATACTAGTGACACTCTGTTTGTCTATGTATTCACACATGTATTATGTTTCCGGTTAATACAATTCTAGCATGAATAATAAAAATTTATCATGATATAAGGAAATAAATAATAACTTTATTATTGCCTCTTGGGCATATTTCCTTCATATAGTGATATGCATTACTGAGTGGGCCCAGATATACCTCTCCGACAATCGGAGTGACAAATCCTAATCTCGAAATACGCCAACCCAACAAGTACCTTTGGAAACACCTGTAGAGCAGCTTTATAATCACCCAGTTACGTTGTGATGTTTGGTAGCACACAAAGTGTTCCTCCGGTAAACGGGAGTTGCATAATCTCATAGTCATAGGAACATGTATAAGTCTTGAAGAAAGCAGTAGCAACATACTAAACGATCGAGTGCTAAGCTAACGGAATGGATCAAGTCAATCACATCATTCTCTAATGATGTGACCCCGTTAATCAAATGACAACTCATGTCTATGGCTAGGAAACTTAACCATATTTGATTCAACGAGCTAGTCAAGTAGAGGCATACTAGTGACATACTGTTTGTCTATGTATTCACACATGTATTATGTTTCCGGTTAATACAATTCTAGCATGAATAATAAACATTTATCATGATATAAGGAAATAAATAATAACTTTATTATTGCCTTTAGGGCATATTTCCTTCAGTCTCCCACTTGCACTAGAGTCAATAATCTAGTTCACATCGCCATGTGATTTAACATCAATAGTTCACATTATCATGTGATTAACACCCATAGTTCACATCGTCATGTGACCAACACCCAAAGGGTTTACTAGAGTCAATAATCTAGTTCACATCACTATGTGATTAATACCCAAAGAGTACTAAGGTGTGATCATGTTTTGCTTGTGAGGGAAGTTTAGTCAATGGATCTGCCACATTCAGATCCGATGTATTTTGCGAATTTCTATGTCAACAATGCTCTGCACGGAGCTACTCTAGCTAATTGCTCCCACTTTCAATATGTATCCAGATTGAGACTTTGAGTCATCTGGATCAGTGTCAAAACTTGCATCGACGTAACCCTTTACGATGAACCTTTTGTCACCTCCATAATTGAGAAACATATCCTTATTCCACTAAGGACAATTTTGACCAATGTCCAGTGATCTACTCCTAGATCACTATTGTACTCCCTTGCCAAACTCAGGGCAGGGTATACAATAGGTCTGGTACACAGCATGGCATACTTTATAGAACCTATGGCTGAGGCATAGGGAATGACTTTCATTCTCTCTCTATCTTCTGTCGTGGTCGGGTTTTGAGTCTTACTCAACTTCACACCTTGTAACACAGGCAAGAACTCCTTCTTTGACTGTTCCATTTTGAACTACTTAAAAATCTTGTCAAGGTATGTACTCATTGAAAAACTTATCAATCGTCTTGATCTACCTCTATAGATCTTGATACTCAATATGTAAGCAGCTTCACCGAGGTCTTTCTTTGAAAAACTCCTTTCAAACATTCCTTTTTGCTTTGCAGAATAATTCTACATTATCTCTGATCAACAATATGCCATTCACATATATTTATCAGAAATGATGTAGTGCTCCCACTCACTTTCTTGTAAATACAGGCTTCACCGCAAGTCTGTATAAAACTATATGCTTTGATCAACTTATCAAAATGTATATTCCAGATCCGAGATGCTTGCACCAGTCCATAGATGGATCGCTGGAGCTTGCATATTTTGTTAGCACCTTTAGGATTGACAAAACATTCTTGTTAAATCATATACAACTCTTCTTTAATGAATTGATACGTCCATTTTGCATCATGCTTTTATATCAATATTTATTGCATTATGGGCTGTTATTTCACATTATGTCACAATACTTATGGCTATTATCTCTTATTTTACTAGGTTTACATAAGGAGGGAGAATGCCGGCAGCTGGAATTCTGGGCTGGAAAAGGAGCAAATATTAGAGACCTATTCTGCACAACTCCAAAAGTCCTAAAACTCCACGGAATACCTTATAATAAATAATGAAAAATCCTCGCCAAAGATGAAGACCAGGGGGCCCACACCCTTTCCACGAGGGTGGGGGCACCCCCCCTAGGGCGTGCCCCCCTACCTCGTGGGCCCCCTGGTGACTCTCCGATGACCATCTTCTCCTATATGAAGTCTTTCATTGATAAAAAAATAGCAAGCAACCTTTCGGGACGAAACTCCGCCGCCACGAGGCGGAACCTTGGCGGATCCAATCTAGAGCTCCGGCAGAGCTGTTCTGCCGGGGAAACTTCCCTCCCGGAGGAGGAAATCATCGCCATCGTCATCGCCAACGCTCCTCTCATCGGGAGAGGGCAATCTCCATCAACATCTTCATCAGCACCATCTCATCCCCCCCCCCCCCCCCCCCCCCCCCCCCCCCCCCCCCCCCCCCCCCCCCCCCCCCCCCCCCCCCCCCCCCCCCCCCCCCCCCCCCCCCCGTTGATGCTAGTTCGTTTAGTTGGTGGAAGATCATATGTTAAGATCCTATATACATATTAATACCCCTCTGATTATGAACATGCTTATGCTTTGTGAGTAGTTACGTTTGTTCCTGAGGACAAGGGAGAAGTCTTGCTATTAGTAGTCATGTGAATTTGGTATTCGTTTGATAGTTTGATGAGATGTATGTTGCCCCCCCCCCCCCCCCCCCCCCCCCCCCCCCCCCCCCCCCCCCCCCCCCCCCCCCCCCCCCCCCCCCCCCCCCCCCCCCCCCCCCCCCCCCCCCCCCCCCCCCCCCCCCCCCCTAAGGGGCTGTTTTGGATCCATATGTTTCATGTTATGGTTAGGTTTACCTTAATACTTTTGTTGTAGTTCCGGATGCTTGCAATAGAGGTTAATCATAAGTGGGATGCTTGTTCAAGTAAGAACAGTACCCAAGCACCGGTCCACCCACATGTCAAATTATCAAAGTACCGAACGTGAATCATATGAATGTGATGAAAACTAGCTTGACGATATTCCCATGTGTCCTCGGGAGTGCTTTTCCTTATATAAGAGTTTGTCAAGGCTTGTCCTTTGCTACAAAAAGGATTGGGCCGCCTTGCTGCACTTTATTTACTGTTGTTACTTGTTGCTCGTTACAAATTATCTTATCACAAAACTATCTGTTACCACTTATTTCAGTACTTGTAGAGAGTACCTTGCTGAAAACCGTTTATCATTTCCTTCTGCTCCTCATTGGGTTCGAGACACTTACTTATCGAAAGGACTACGATAGATCCCCTATACTTGTGGGTCATCAAGCGGCGCGCCGCCAAGGTCGTCACGGCCATGGCCTCCTCCGCCTCTACCTATACTCTAGCTCTACCTCCACCAATACCCTCTTCCATCTCCTTCACCGACACCATCTCCGATATTAGCACCTACATCCCCGTAACCCCAGACCTTGTTGCTCACAACTATTACCATTGGTGTCACCTCTTCGATGTCCACCTTCGGCAATGCAATCTCCACTCTCACGTTGCGGACGACTCTCTTCCTCCACTTCATGATCCGCAATGGGTCAAGGATGATCTCGCCATTATTCAATGGATCTACATGCAAGTCTCCATAGAGATCTTCAATCTTG
>JAAAWM010007969.1:0-11142 GCA_036873465.1 Thinopyrum obtusiflorum
TGGTCCGTGAAGGAGGTGTCCGCGAGTTGAACCAGGCAATCAGACTATGCGGCTTTATTACTTTCACTTAGCCATAGGAGTTTGACGGTGGGGCTAAGTACTAGCCCCTTGTGCGTGTGCGGCGGTCTGAACTAAGGTGCCTTCTCCATGCGGCTGGACGAAGACCAGCCCCCCGTATTACACGGAATAAATCACCAACGATTTGTAGTATAAGGCTAAGTCGCTGAATCGTTGACCAGCTCTCGCCTTATCATGACAGTCAGTTTTCAGCTTTCTCTACTGAGGTATTTGACCGGACGAACCAGAAATACAATCGGAGTAGTTCTCCCTTTACGACCTTAGCTGAACGAGCGGAACGTAAGGTGGTAAGCACAGGAGTCGGGCAACCCAACTATAGACCAAAGACATGATTCGGAGCCGATGCATATAGTGCAATATTCGGGATGCCGAAGAGTACCCTATAAGTGTTCGGACTTGAGAACGTGCGGAGACGAATACAGGCCCCGGTGTTTAAGGTCGGACTAAAGCACGTGTGGCAATCTGAAGGAGGAAGGGATACAGATGACAAAAGAAATCTGTACCAAACAAAAGTGGTAATCAATTGTTTCCTTTATATCCTGTATAATACGTCGAGACGTGCTATTACATATAATGCCATGAGTATTAAGGCTATTTTACATGCCGAGAGTTTACACAAGGGAAAGTTTTACACAGGGCTGTTGGAAAAAGTAGTAGCTTGAAGATCCTAATGATGCCCTGCTGCACGTCTGCGCCGTTCTCCTTGGTTAGAAATCCCTTGAGAGGAGAAGTTGATGGTCGTCTATAAGAAAGGGGAGCTTTAGAGAGTAGCCCCTGTACAACCGCAGATTAGGCAGGTTTTAATGAACCTGTAGTTAAAGAAAAAGAAAGAGAGAAAGAAGGTTAAGGTCCAAATAGGGTCAAGCCGTACTATAGACCTTTTTCCACAGTATGCCTCCGACGTTGCCCAAGGTATTTTAAGTATGTAATTGTGCACGCGCGGTACGTATGCCGCAACCTTATGGGGCGATCGGCGGAGGCTGAACTGCTAATCAATCTCCGGATCTGCCGAGCTGTCATGCTGTAATGTGGACCGGACTCGCTTGGCAGTGTCAGGGGCCTTAATGGTCGACGAGTTGTTCGGCTTGATGAGGTCGTTCTGTACCTCGGCTGCAAGGGCCGCGGTGTGCTCCTCGGTACGGAGGGAGCGCTCCGTATTTCCATTGACTGTGATGATGCCGCGCGGTCCATGCATTTTGAGCTTTAGGTAAGCATAATTTGGGACTGCATTGAAGCGGGCGAAAGCAGTTCGTCCGAGCAGTGCGTGATAACCACTGCGGAACGGGACGATATCGAAGATTAATTCCTCGCTTCGGAAGTTATCTGGAGAGCCAAATACTACTTCCATTGTTAAGGAGCCCGTGCAGCGGGCCTCTACACCGGGTATCACTCCTTTAAAGGTAGTGTTACTAGGCTTGATTCTTGACGGGTCAATACCCATCTTATGGACAGTGTCTTGGTAAATCAAGTTGAGACTGCTGCCGCCGTCCATAAGGACTCTGGTGAGATGGTATCCGTCGATGATGGGATCGAGTACCAGGGCCGCTGAACCTCCATGAAGAATACTAGTTGGGTGGTCCCTGCGATCGAAAGTGATCGGACAAGCCGACCATGGGTTGAATTTTGGGGCGACAGGCTCTACGGCGTAGACGTCCCTTAGTGCGTGCTTGCGCTCCCTCTTTGGGATGTGTGTAACATATATCATGTTCACTGTTTTCACCTCGAGGGGAAACTTCTTGTGTCCCCATGTGTTCGGAGGGCGGGGCTCATCATCGTCCTCGCTTTGAGGTCCTTTCCCCTTGTGTTCGGTATTTAATTTACCAGCATGTTTAAAAACCCAGCAGTTCCTGTTGGTGTGGTTGGCAGGCTTGTCAGGGGTGCCATGAATCAGGCAAGGCCTATCTAGTATTTTGTCCAAATTGGATGGACCATCTCTATTTCCTTTGAACGGCTTCTTCCGCTGACCGGGTTTGGAGCCACTGAATCCGGCATTTACTGTCGTATCCTTAGTTTCTTCGTTGTTGTTCCGACGCTCATTTTTGCTACGTTGTGGCCTTCCATTGCCATCCCTGGCCTCAAAGGTGCTAGGGTCACTGGTGCTATTGCTTCTATGAGCCAACCAGCTATCTTCGCCCGCATAGAAGCGGGTCATAAGTGCAGTAAGAGCTGCCATAGTTTTTGGCTTTTCCTGACCAAGGTGTCGGGCGAGCCATTCGTCACGGACGCTGTGCTTAAAGGCTGCTAAGGCTTCGGCGTCCGGACAGTCAATGATTTGGTTCTTTTTTATTAAGAACCGAGTCCAGAGTTTGCGGGCTGACTCTCCGGGTTGCGGGACTATGTGACTAAGGTCATCAATGTCCGGTGGCCGGACATAAGTGCCCTGGAAGTTGTCTTGAAAAGCATCCTCCAAGTCCTCCCAACTGCCAATGGAGTTCTCTGGGAGGCTATTCAACCAGTGCCATGCTGGTCCTTTTAGCTTTAGGGGAAGGTATTTAATGGCGTGGAGATCATCGCCGCGAGCCATGTGTGAATGTGGAGAAGGAAATCTTCAATCCATACGGCGGGATCTGTAGTTCCATCGTATGCCTTGATGTTTATGGGTTTAAACCCTTCCGGAAACTGGTGTTGCATTACCTCATCGGTAAAGCACATGGGTGTGCGGCGCCTCTATATCGGGCCACATCACAACGGAGTTCGGATGACGTCCGTGTTCAGTTCTCGGCCCGAACTTGGTTATGCTTGTCGTGCCAGGCTTGATGGCCGTCGTCTCGTGTTGGAGCACGTCCCCTTGATCCGTAGATTGATCTGGTCTGGCCGGCTCTATTTTCCAGGTCCTGACGTAATTCATACGTGTAATCCGGAGCCGATGCCTCTTTGCCTCTACGGTGGGGTGGTGCGGGCTGGTATTCGGTGTAATTAGCTATTTTGTCTCGTCCACGTGGTGGTCGGTCTGGTTCATCAGCATGATTGTATCTTGACGGAATTGGCTCTAGGGCCTCGTCGTTGAATTGTGGTAGCAGCCTGCGCTTTGGGTAGCTCTTTAATTATTGGGCGCTCAAGGCCGTATTCTTCGGCAGCCAGGACCTTGGGCCATCTGTCGTTGAGCGTATCCTGTTCAGCTTGAAGCTGTTGTTTCTTTTTTAGACTCCTCGCAGTGGCGATGAGCTGTCGCTTAAAGCGTTCTTGTTCGAGGGGTTCCTCTGGCACGATGAAATCTTCATTACCGAGGCTAATGTCCTGTCACGCCCAATATGCGACTCTATCCTAAAGGAACTCGAAGGTCCCACCAAGGATAGAAGCACATATTGGAGACGCTTTTGCAAGGTGCATATCATTACATCGTACCATAACATAATAACTGGGGATACATACAAAGGCATACAAATGCCACCTGAATACATCAAACATCATACATGAGAACAATATCCGACTACGGATGAAACACAAACAGAGACTCAAACGACATCCACCCTGCTAGCCCAGGCTGCAGACCAGGAACCTAACCCAAGATCGACGACGAAGAAGAAGAACTCCAAAATAAGTAAACATCGCTCTCACGTCATGATCATCGCATTACCTATACCTGCAACTAGTTTTATCATGTTCCACCTCTTGCCATGTTAACCAACATTTAATTTTGATGAGTAGCATAAACGAGAGCGAACTAAATAACTTGAATGTGGTGTTTCGTCGATATGCAACTTGTTGCATATTGAGCTCCACTTAACTTGTAGTATTGTTTGTGCACTTTGCCATGAACATGCCTAAATGATGTTACAGTTTTCTGTTAACTTCATGATGCCATGTCGTGAGCTTGTTATTAATTAATCTATGCCTCTTTTGGAGATGCTCCAATTCATGAATTGAAGTATGCTATGAGTACTTTGTCCACATGCCAAGTTTGATAATTTTGGACTTCCTATGACCTTTGTTCCAAGCTTGCAAACATGCTATGACGATGTTGCTGTTTTACACTTGCTGAAACTGTTACAACATTCAAACTTGTCTTGATGGTTCCCACTAGTCCATGAGCCATATATTTATGATGCCTTGATGTTATTTGCTCTTTGTTATGTGTACTTTGATGCCATGCCCTTGGTTGTAATATAACTTGCTGTAGTTTGTCTCTTTCTTGCTCTCAAGTTGCCATCATGCCAAATCTGTCAACCTGTTAACAGTATGTTCCTTTTTGCAAGAATCATAGTGATTACCCCATGCATCATATGAACTTGTGCCCATGGACTAAGTTGAAGTATATCATGCCTACTACATGCCCATGTCTTTTGCATAATTATTAAAGTTGCTATGCTTGCTGTTATGTGCCTCCAAAGCCAGCATCATAATGTTATTGTTTTGCATTCCCAGATTTCCTCTAAGTCTGAGAATCTGTTTTTAACTTGCAATCTTGTCTTGATGAATGCCATTGATCTAGGGGTTATATGGAGATGCTTAGTAATCATGTTTTACCATGTTTAACCTGTACGTTAATGCCATGCTTTTGGTTGCTATGATCTTGCAGTATATCATCATTGTTTCATACCTCCAACATGTCAACATGTTATTTCTACTCACATGAATGCCCTGTTTTTCACTAAGTCATAATCTGTGTTATTAAGTTGCTTCTTGCATTGATCTTATTGGCTTAATCCTGATGCCTATGAACCTGAACCTTAATGTTATTTGAAGCATGTAGTCTTTACCTTGAGTGCATATCATGTTTATGCCCACATGTTTCCTGTAGCATGTTGTTTCCTTGATTGCAAAGTGCTTAGTTGTTTGGGCAGATTGTGTTTGAAACTTGTTTCGTGTGTATGTGTTGAACCGTGGCTCCGTTTGGAGCATGCTCTATATGAAACTTGCTTGGTTTTGCATGTAGTTTCATCATGTCATGTTGCATCCATGTTTTTAAGTATTTGTGATTGTGTTTTACTTGTGTTTGCATCAATGTCATGTTTAACTTGTTTTGCTCATATCTTCTAGGCCGTAGCTCCGATTTAAATGAACTTTATATGTAACTTGACTAAAAAGACGCGTAGATCATCTTGGTGCACTTTAACTTGATGTTTAACAACTTTAACATAATGTTTTGTTCAGATCAGTACCAATTTCGAAATTTACATATGAGGAGTTTCCGGAATTGTTGTATGTAGTTTCCAGCCTCATTTAAACTTGCTTTGATGTGTTGTTCTTGTATGCATCATCTCTTGCCATGAGTAGCATCATATAGCCTTGTCATGCATCATACTTGGTCGAGCATCATGTCATGATATGTATTGTGTGTTTACCATGTTGTCTGCTTCTTTTTGGTTGTGCTCCTTCTCGATAGTTCCTGTTTCGTTGCGATTGTGAGGATTCGTTCGACTACGTGGGATCGTCTTCTTCATGGACTCGTTCTTCTACCTAGCGGGATTTCAGGCAAGATGACCGTCACCTTGGATCTCACTACTATCTTTGCTATGCTAGTTGTCTTGATGCTATCGCTATGTCGCGCTACCTACCACTTGTATATCAAGCCTCCCAAATTGCCATGATAGCCTCTAACCTTTTTACCCTTCCTAGCAAACCGTTGTTTGGCTATGTTACCACTTTGCTCAGCCCCTCTTATAGCGTTGCTAGTTGCAGGTGCAGTTGCAGGTGTTGGGGAACGTAGTATTTCAAAAAAAAAACTACGATCATGCAAGATCTATCTAGGAGAAGCATAGCAACGAGCGGGGAGAGTGTGTCCACGTACCCTCGTAGACCGAAAGCGGAGCGTTTAGTAACGCGGTTGATGTAGTCAAACGTCTTCGCGATCCAACCGATCAAGTACCGAACGCACGGCACCTCCATGATCTGCACACGCCTCGGTGACGTCCCTCAAACTCTAGATCCAGCTGAGGCCGAGGGAGAGTTTCGTCAGCACGACGGTGCGGTGACGGTGATGATGAAGTTACCGACGCAGGGCTTCGCCTAAGCACTACGACAATATGACCGAGGTGGAAAACTGTGGAGGGGGGCACCGCACAGGCTAAAGATTAACTTGTGTGTCTATGGGGTGCCCCCCTCCCCCGTATATAAAGGAGGGGAAGAGGAGGCCGGCCGGCCACAAGGGGCGCGCCCAAGGGGGGGAATCCTACTCCAAGTAGGAATAGGTTCCCCCCTTTCCTAGTCCAACTAGGAGAAGAAGGAAGGAGAGGGAGAGCGAGAGGGAAAGAGGGGCCGCGCCCCCTCCCCTAGTCCTATTCGGACTCCCCTTGGGGGGAGGGGGCGCGCACCACCTCTTGGCTGCGGCCCTCTCTCTCCCCTAAGGCCCACTAAGGCCGATAACTTCCCGGGGCGGTTCCGGTAACCCTCCGGCACTCCGGTTTTATCCGAAACTATCCGGAACACTTCTGGTGTCCGAATAACATGGTCCAATATATCAATCTTTATGTCTCGACCATTTCGAGACTCCTCGTCATGTCCGTGATCACATCGGGGGGGGGGGGGGGGGGGGGGGGGGGGGGGGGGGGGGGGGGGGGGGGGGGGGGGGGGGGGGGGGGGGGGGGGGGGGGGGGGGGGGGGGGGGGGGGGGGGGGGGGGGGGGGGGGGGGGGGGGGGGGGGGGGGGGGGGGGGGGGGGGGGGGGGGGGGGGGGGGGGGGGGGGGGGGGGGGGGGGGGGGGGGGGGGGGGGGGGGGGGGGGGGGGGGGGGGGGGGGGGGGGGGGGGGGGGGGGGGGGGGGGGGGGGGGGGGGGGGGGGGGGGGGGGGGGGGGGGGGGGGGGGGGGGGGGGGGGGGGGGGGGGGGGGGGGGGGGGGGGGGGGGGGGGGGGGGGGGGGGGGGGGGGGGGGGGGGGGGGGGGGGGGGGGGGGGGGGGGGGGGGGGGGGGGGGGGGGGGGGGGGGGGGGGGGGGGGGGGGGGGGGGGGGGGGGGGGGGGGGGGGGGGGGGGGGGGGGGGGGGGGGGGGGGGGGGGGGGGGGGGGGGGGGGGGGGGGGGGGGGGGGGGGGGGGGGGGGGGGGGGGGGGGGGGGGGGGGGGGGGGGGGGGGGGGGGGGGGGGGGGGGGGGGGGGGGGGGGGGGGGGGGGGGGGGGGGGGGGGGGGGGGGGGGGGGGGGGGGGGGGGGGGGGGGGGGGGGGGGGGGGGGGGGGGGGGGGGGGGGGGGGGGGGGGGGGGGGGGGGGGGGGGGGGGGGGGGGGGGGGGGGGGGGGGGGGGGGGGGGGGGGGGGGGGGGGGGGGGGGGGGGGGGGGGGGGGGGGGGGGGGGGGGGGGGGGGGGGGGGGGGGGGGGGGGGGGGGGGGGGGGGGGGGGGGGGGGGGGGGGGGGGGGGGGGGGGGGGGGGGGGGGGGGGGGGGGGGGGGGGGGGGGGGGGGGGGGGGGGGGGGGGGGGGGGGGGGGGGGGGGGGGGGGGGGGGGGGGGGGGGGGGGGGGGGGGGGGGGGGGGGGGGGGGGGGGGGGGGGGGGGGGGGGGGGGGGGGGGGGGGGGGGGGGGGGGGGGGGGGGGGGGGGGGGGGGGGGGGGGGGGGGGGGGGGGGGGGGGGGGGGGGGGGGGGGGGGGGGGGGGGGGGGGGGGGGGGGGGGGGGGGGGGGGGGGGGGGGGGGGGGGGGGGGGGGGGGGGGGGGGGGGGGGGGGGGGGGGGGGGGGGGGGGGGGGGGGGGGGGGGGGGGGGGGGGGGGGGGGGGGGGGGGGGGGGGGGGGGGGGGGGGGGGGGGGGGGGGGGGGGGGGGGGGGGGGGGGGGGGGGGGGGGGGGGGGGGGGGGGGGGGGGGGGGGGGGGGGGGGGGGGGGGGGGGGGGGGGGGGGGGGGGGGGGGGGGGGGGGGGGGGGGGGGGGGGGGGGGGGGGGGGGGGGGGGGGGGGGGGGGGGGGGGGGGGGGGGGGGGGGGGGGGGGGGGGGGGGGGGGGGGGGGGGGGGGGGGGGGGGGGGGGGGGGGGGGGGGGGGGGGGGGGGGGGGGGGGGGGGGGGGGGGGGGGGGGGGGGGGGGGGGGGGGGGGGGGGGGGGGGGGGGGGGGGGGGGGGGGGGGGGGGGGGGGGGGGGGGGGGGGGGGGGGGGGGGGGGGGGGGGGGGGGGGGGGGGGGGGGGGGGGGGGGGGGGGGGGGGGGGGGGGGGGGGGGGGGGGGGGGGGGGGGGGGGGGGGGGGGGGGTCCAATCAACAATATGTCATCCACATATAATATTAGAAATGCTACAGAGCTCCCACTCACTTTCTTGTAAATACAGGCTTCTCCAAAAGTCTGTATAAAACCACATGCTTTGATCACACTGTCAAAACGTTTATTCCAACTCCGAGAGGCTTGCACTAGTCCATAAATGGATCGCTGGAGCTTGCACACTTTGTTAGCACCCTTTGGATCGCTAAAACCTTCTGGTTGCATCATATACAACTCTTCTTCCAAAAATCCATTCAGGAATGCAGTTTTGACATCCATTTGCCAAATTTCATAATCATAAAATGCGGCAATTGCTAACATGATTCGGACAGACTTAAGCATCGCTACGGGTGAGAAAGTCTCATCGTAGTCAACTCCTTGAACTTGTCGAAAACCTTTCGCATCAAGTCGAGCTTTGTAGATGGTAACATTACCATCAGCGTCAGTCTTCTTCTTGAAGATCCATTTATTTTCTATGGCTTGCCGATCATCGGGCAAGTCAACCAAAGTCCACACTTCGCTCTCATACATGGATCCCATCTCAGATTTCATGGCCTCAAGCCATTTCGCCGAATCTGGGCTCATCATTGCTTCCTCATAGTTCGTAGGTTCGTCATGGTCAAGTAACATGACCTCCAGAACAGGATTACCGTACCACTCTGGTGCGGATCGTACTCTGGTTGACCTACGAGGTTCGATAGTAATTTGATTTGAAGTTTCATGATCATCGTCATTAGCTTCCTCACTGATTGGTGTAGGAATCACTGGAACTGATTTCTGTGATGAACTACTTTCCAATTCGGGAGAAGGTACAATTACCTCATCAAGTTCTACTTTCCTCCCACTCACTTCTTTTGAGAGAAACTCCTTCTCTAGAAAGGATCCATTCTTAGCAACGAATATCTTGCCTCCGGATCTGTGATAGAAGGTGTACCCAACAGTCTCCTTTGGGCATCCTATGAAGACACATTTCTCCGATTTGGGTTTGAGCTTATCAGGTTGAAGCTTTTTCACATAAGCATCGCAGCCCCAAACTTTAAGAAACGACAACTTCGGTTTCTTGCCAAACCACAGTTCGTATGGTGTCGTCTCAACGGATTTAGATGGTGCCCTATTTAATGTGAATGCAGCCGTCTCTAAAGCATAACCCCAAAACGATAGCGGTAAATCAGTAAGAGACATCATAGATCGCACCATATCCAATAAAGTACGGTTATGACGTTCGGACACACCATTACGCTGTGGTGTTCCAGGTGGTGTGAGTTGTGAAACTATTCCACATTGTTTCAAATGAAGACCAAACTCATAACTCAAATATTCACCTCCACGATCAGATCGTAGAAACTTTATTTTCTTGTGACGATGATTTTCCACTTCACTCTGAAATTCTTTGAACTTTTCAAATGTTTCAGACTTATTTTTCATCAAGTAGATATACCCATATCTGCTCAAATCATCTGTGAAGGTCAGAAAATAATGATACCCGCCGCGAGCCTCAACACTCATCGGACCGCATACATCAGTATGTATTATTTCCAATAAGTCAGTTGCTCGCTCCATTGTTCCGGAGAACGGAGTCTTAGTCATCTTGCCATGAGGCATGGTTCGCAAGCATCAAGTGATTCATAATCAAGTGATTCCAAAAGCCCATCAGCATGGAGTTTCTTTATGCGCTTTACACCAATATGACCTAAACGGCAATGCCATAAATAAGTTGCACTATCATTATTAAACTTATATCTTTTGGCTTCAACACTATGAATATGTGTATCACTACTATCGAGATTCAATAAAAATAGACCACTCATCAAGGGTGCATAACCATAATAGATATTACTCATATAAATAGAACAACCATTATTCTCTGATTTAAATGAATAACCGTCTCGCATCAAACAAGATCTAGATATAATGTTCATGCTTAACGCTGGCACCAAATAACAATTATTCAGGTCTAAAACTAATCCCGAAGGTAGATGTAGAGGTAGTGTGTCGACGGCGATCACATCGACTTTGGAACCATTTCCCACGCGCATCGTCACCTCGTCCTTAGCCAATCTTCGCTTAATCCGTAGCCCCTGTTTCGAGTTGCAAATATGAGCAACAGAACTGGTATCAAATACCCAGGCACTACTGCGAGCATTAGTAAGGTACACATCAATAACATGTATAGTTCCACTTCCAGTGACCAGTCCCTTTGCAGTAGAAGCACTCAGTCTCAGGCTTAGGTCCAGACTTGGGTTTCTTCACTTGAGCAGCGACTTGCTTGCCGTTCTTCTTGAAGTTCCCCTTCTTCCCTTTACCATTTTTCTTGAAAGTAGTGGTCTTGTTGACCATCAACACTTGATGCTCCTTCTTGATTTCTACCTCCGCAGCCTTTAGCATTGCGAAGAGCTCGGGAATTATCTTATCCATCCCTTGCATATTATAGTTCATCATGAAGCTTTTGTAGCTTGGTGGTAGTGATTGAAGAACTCTATCAATGACACTATCAACCGGAAGATTAACTCCCAGTTGAGTCAAGTGATTATGATACCCAGACATTTTGAGTATATGTTCACTGACAGAACTATTCTCCTCCATTTTGCGGCTGTAGAACTTATTGGAGACTTCATATCTCTCAATCCAGGCATTTGCTTGAAATATTAACTTCAACTCCTGGAACATCTCATATGCTCCATGATGTTTAAAACGTCATTGAAGTCCCGGTTCTAAGCCGTAAAGCATGGCACACTGAACAATCGAGTAGTCATCAGCTTTGCTCTGCCAGGCGTTCACAACGTCCGGCGTTGCTCCTGTAGCGGGTCTTGCACCTAGCGGTGCTTCCAGGACGTAATTCTTTTGCGCAGCAATGAGGATAATCCTCAAGTTACGGACCCAATCCGTGTAGTTGCTACCATCATCTTTCAACTTAGTTTTCTCTAGGAACGCATTAAAATTCAACGGAACAGTAGCAC
>JAAAWM010007970.1:0-11148 GCA_036873465.1 Thinopyrum obtusiflorum
CAGAAACTCAATTAATGTATAAAAATGCCAAACGAACCCGGAATAACTCCAAAATTTAGGACGATACTTCTATTTGGTCTAATGTGCCTGTGTAAAAAAGTTTATTCGGGAGAAGGCAGTGTACGTATCTCGTTTCGCACACGGAGGTGACACGTTACCTCTCGGAACCACGAGCCTTCTTGAGGGAAGCTCCGGTTTGCAAGAAGCTTACACCAAAGCTTGTCCCATCGGCCAAAAAATTTACCACAACATGTTGCTGCCATGTCATGACACCATGCCAAGTTTCATGATTTCCAGGCGTGTTTTGGATTTACAGGAATTAAAAAACCAAGTTTCTCAATCTTTCCGGGCGAGCCACGACGCCCAGATGTTTGGTGCACTGGAGGGGGGGGGGGGGGGGGGGGGGGGGGGGGGGGGGGGGGGGGGAACAACTTTGGTGCACTGGAGGATGTGCTTGTAGTTCAAATTTGAATTATGCACATTAAATGCCCAGAAACTCAATTAATGCACAAAAATGCCAAACGAACTCGGAATAATTCCAGAATTTAGGACGATACTTCTATTTGGTCTAATCTGCCTGTGTAAAAAAATTAAGGCGGGAGAAGGCAGTGTACGTATCTCGTTTCGCACACGGAGGTGACACGTTCCCTCTCGAAACCACGAGCCTTCTTGAGGGAAGCTCCGGTTTGCAAGAAGCTTACACCAAAGCTTGTTCCATCGGCCAAAAAATTTACCGCAGCATGTTGGTGCCATGTCATGACACCATGCCAAGTTTCATGATTTTCAGGCCTGTTTTGGATTTACAGGAATTAAAAAACCAAGTTTCTCAATCTTTCCGGGCGAGCCACGGCGCCCAGATATTTGAATTTCATTCCCATCTCTTGCATGGAACTATAAATTCACCCAAGGACACACATGTGATTTTTCAAACAACTTTGGTGCACTGGAGCATGTGCTTGTAGTTCAAATTTGAATTGTGCACATTAAATGCCTAGAAACTCAATTAATGCATAAAAATGCCAAACGAAACCGGAATAATTCCAAAGGGGGGGGGGGGGGGGGGGGGGGGGGGGGGGGGGGGGGGGGGGGGGGGGGGGGGGGGGGGGGGGGGGGGGGGGGGGGGGGGGGGGGGGGGGGGGGGGGGGGGGGGGGGGGGGGGGGGGGGGGGGGGGGGGGGGGGGGGGGGGGGGGGGGGGGGGGGGGGGGGGGGGGGGGGGGGGGGGGGGGGGGGGGGGGGGGGGGGGGGGGGGGGGGGGGGGGGGGGGGGGGGGGGGGGGGGGGGGGGGGGGGGGGGGGGGGGGGGGGGGGGGGGGGGGGGGGGGGGGGGGGGGGGGGGGGGGGGGGGGGGGGGGGGGGGGGGGGGGGGGGGGGGGGGGGGGGGGGGGGGGGGGGGGGGGGGGGGGGGGGGGGGGGGGGGGGGGGGGGGGGGGGGGGGGGGGGGGGGGGGGGGGGGGGGGGGGGGGGGGATTAAGGCGGGAGAAGGCAGTGTACGTATCTCATTTCACACACGGAGGTGACACGTTCCCTCTCGGAACCACGAGCCTTCTTGAGGGAAGCTCCGGTTTGCAAGAAGCTTACACCAATGCTTGTCCCAATTCGGCCAAAAAATTACCGCAGCATGTTGGTGCCATGTCATGACACCATGCCAAGATTCATGATTTTCAGGCGTGTTTTGGATTTACAGGAGTTAAAAAACCAGGTTTCTCAATCTTTCCGGGCAAGCCACGACGCCCAGAAGTTTGAATTTCATTCCCATCTCTTGCATGGGACCTATAAATTCACCCAAGGACACACATGTGATTTTTCAAACAACTTGGGTGCACTGGAGGATGTGCTTGTAGTTCAAATTTGAATTATGCACATTAAATGCCCAGAAACTCAAGTAATGCATAAAAATGCCAAACGAACCCGGAATAATTCCAAAATTTAGGACGATACTTCTATTTGGTCTAACCTGCCTGTGTAAAAAAATTAAGGCGGGAGAGGGCAGTGTACGTATCTCATTTCGCACACAGAGGTGACAAGTTACCTCTCGGAACCACGAGCCTTCTTGAGGGAAGCTCCGGTTTGCAAGAAGCTTACACCAAAGCTTGTCCCATCGGCCAAAAAATTTACCACAGCATGTTGGTGCCATGTCATGACACCATGCCAAGTTTCATGATTTCCAGGCGTGTTTTGGATTTACAGGAATTAAAAAACCAAGTTTCTCAATCTTTCCGGGCGAGCCACGACGACCAGATGTTTGAATTTCATTCCCATCTCTTGCATGGGACCTATAAATTCACCCAAGGACACACATGTGATTTTTCAAACAACTTTTGTGCACTGGAGCATGTGCTTGTAGTTCAAATTTGAATTATGCACATTAAATGCCCAGAAACTCAATTAATGCATAAAAATGCCAAACGAACCCAGAATAATTCCAAAATTTAGCATGATACTTCTATTTGATCTAATCTCCCTATGTAAAAAATTTAAGGCGGGAGAAGGCAGTATACGTATCTTGTTTCGCACACGGAGGTTACACGTTCCCTCTCGAAACCACGAGCCTTCTTGAGGGAAGCTCCGGTTTGCAAGAAGCTTACACCAAAGCTTGTCCCAATTCAACCAAAAAATTTACCGCAATATGTTGGTGCCATGTCATGACACCATGCCAAGGTTCATGATTTTTAGGCGTGTTTTGGATTAATAGGAATTAAAAAACCAAGTTTCTCAATCTTTTCGGGCGAGCCACGACGCCCAGATGTTTGAATTTCATTCCCATCTCTTGCACGGGACCTATAAATTCAGCCAAGGACACACATGTGATTTTTCAAACAACTTTGGTGCACTGGAGCATGTGCTTGTAGTTCAAATTTGAATTATGCACATTAAATGCCCAGAAACTCAATTAATGCATAAAAATGCCAAACGAACCCGGAATAATTCCAAAATTTAGGACGATACTTCTATTTGGTCTAATCTGCCTGTGTAAAAAAATTAAGGCGGGAGAAGGCAATGTACGTATCTCGTTTCGCACACGGAGGTGACACGTTACCTCTCGGAACCACGAGCCTTCTGAGGGAAGCTCCGGTTTGCAAGAAGCTTACACCAAAGCTTGTCCCATCGGCCAAAAAATTTACCACAGCATGTTGGTGCCATGTCATGACACCATGCCAAGGTTCATGATTTTTAGGCGAGTTTTGGATTTACAGGAATTAAAAAACCAAGTTTCTCAATCTTTCCGGGCGAGCCACGACGCCCAGATGTTTGAATTTCATTCCCATCTCTTGCATGGGACCTACAAATTCACCCAAGGACACACATGTGATTTTTCAAACAACTTTCGTGCACTGGAGCATGTGCTTGTAGTTCAAATTTGAATTATGCACATTAAATGCCCAGAAACTCAATTAATGCATAAAAATGCCAAACAACCCAGAATAATTCCAAATTTTAGCACGATACTTCTATTTGGTCTATTCTCCCTATGTAAAAAATTTAAGGTGGGAGAAGGCAGTATACGTATCTCGTTTCGCACACGGAGGTGACACGTTCCCTCTCGAAACCACGAGCCTTCTTGAGGGAAGCTCCGGTTTGCAAGAAGCTTACACCAAAGCTTGTCCCAATTCGGCCAAAAAATTTACCGCAACATGTTGGTGCCATGTCATGACACCATGCCAAGTTTCATGATTTTCAGGCGTGTTTTGGATTTACAGGAATTAAAAAACCAAGGTTTTCAATCTTTCCGGACGAGCCACGACGCCCAGATGTTTGAATTTCATTCCTATCTCTTGCATGGGACCTATAAATTCACCCAAGGACACACATGTGATTTTTCAAACAAGCTTGGTGCACTGGAGCATGTGCTTGTAGTTCAAATTTGAATTATGCACATTAAATGCCCAGAAACTCAATTAATGCATAAAAATGCCAAACGAACCCGGAATAATTCCAAAATTTAGCACGATACTTCTATTTGGTCTAATCTACCCGTGTAAAAAAATTAAGGCGGGAGAAGGCAGTGTACGTATCTCGTTTCGCACACGGAGGTGACATATTCCCTCTCGGAACCACGAGCCTTCTTGAGGGAAGCTCTGGTTTGCAAGAAGGTTACACCAAAGCTTGTCCCAATTCGGCCAACAAATTTACCACGGCATGTTGGTGCCATGTCATGACACCATGCCAAGTTTCATGATTTTCAGGCGTGTTTTGGATTTACAGGAATTAAGAAACCAACTTTCTAAATCTTTCCGGCCGAGCCACGACGCCCAGATGTTTGAATTTCATTCCCATCTCTTGCATGGGACCTATAAATTCACTCAAGGACACACATGTGATTTTTCAAACAACTTTGGTGCACTGGAGCATGTGCTTGTAGTTCAAATTTGAATTATGCACATTAAATGCCCAGAAACTCAATTAATGCATAAAAATGCCAAACGAACCCGGAATAATTCCAAATTTTAGCACGGTACTTCTATTTGGTCTAATCTGCCTGTGTAAAAAAATTAAGCGGGAGAAGGCAGTATACGTATCTCGTTTCGCACACGGAGGTGACACGTTCCCTCTCGGAACCATGAGCCTTCTTGGGGGGGGGGGGGGGGGGGGGGGGGGGGGGGGGGGGGGGGGGGGGGGGGGGGGGGGGGGGGGGGGGGGGGGGGGGGGGGGGGGGGGGGGGGGGGGGGGGGGGGGGGGGGGGGGGGGGGGGGGGGGGGGGGGGGGGGGGGGGGGGGGGGGGGGGGGGGGGGGGGGGGGGGGGGGGGGGGGGGGGGGGGGGGGGGGGGGGGGGGGGGGGGGGGGGGGGGGGGGGGGGGGGGGGGGGGGGGGGGGGGGGGGGGGGGGGGGGGGGGGGGGGGGGGGGGGGGGGGGGGGGGGGGGGGGGGGGGGGGGGGGGGGGGGGGGGGGGGGGGGGGGGGGGGGGGGGGGGGGGGGGGGGGGGGGGGGGGGGGGGGGGGGGGGGGGGGGGGGGGGGGGGGGGGGGGGGGGGGGGGGGGGGGGGGGGGGGGGGGGGGGGGGGGGGGGGGGGGGGGGGGGGGGGGGGGGGGGGGGGGGGGGGGGGGGGGGGGGGGGGGGGGGGGGGGGGGGGGGGGGGGGGGGGGGGGGGGGGGGGGGGGGGGGGGGGGGGGGGGGGGGGGGGGGGGGGGGGGGGGGGGGGGGGGGGGGGGGGGGGGGGGGGGGGGGGGGGGGGGGGGGGGGGGGGGGGGGGGGGGGGGGGGGGGGGGGGGGGGGGGGGGGGGGGGGGGGGGGGGGGGGGGGGGGGGGGGGGGGGGGGGGGGGGGGGGGGGGGGGGGGGGGGGGGGGGGGGGGGGGGGGGGGGGGGGGGGGGGGGGGGGGGGGGGGGGGGGGGGGGGGGGGGGGGGGGGGGGGGGGGGGGGGGGGGGGGGGGGGGGGGGGGGGGGGGGGGGGGGGGGGGGGGGGGGGGGGGGGGGGGGGGGGGGGGGGGGGGGGGGGGGGGGGGGGGGGGGGGGGGGGGGGGGGGGGGGGGGGGGGGGGGGGGGGGGGGGGGGGGGGGGGGGGGGGGGGGGGGGGGGGGGGGGAATTATGCACATTAAATGCCCAGAAACTCAATTAATGTATAAAAAAGGCCAAACAAACCCGGAATAATTCCAAAATTTAGCACGATACTTCTATTTGGTCCAATCTGCCAGTGTAAAAAAATTAAGGCGGGAGAAGGCAGTGTACGTATGTCATTTCGCACACGGAGGTGACACGTTACCTCTCGGAACCAAGAGCCTTCTTGAGGGAAGCTCCGGTTTGCAAGAAGCGTACACCAAAGCTTGTCCCAATTCGGCCAAAAAATTTACTCAAACATGTTGGTGCCATGTCATGACACCATGCCAAGTTTCATGATTTTCAGCCAGCTTTTGGATTTATAGGAATTAAAAAACCAATTTTCTCAATCATTCCGGCCGAGCCACGACGCCCATATGTTTGAATTTCATTCCCATTTCTTGCATGGAACCTATAAATTCACCCAAAGACGCACATGTGATTTTTCAACAAACTTTGGTGCATTGGAGCATGTGCTTGTAGTTCGAATTTGAATTATGCACATTAAATGCCCAGAAACTGAATTAATGCATAAAAATGCCAAACGAACCCAGAATAATTCCAAATTTAAACACGACACTCATGTACTAGTTGCATGTTCACTGTACGTAAACGTTCTAGCAATTCAAACGCCATCCTTTCCCTCCGTAACACCATTTTGTTTTTCAAAACATAATGAAAAAAATCTAGTATACCACAAACTGTTTACTAGAAAGAATTGTGTGGGATGCGATATAAAATATCTTGGCGCACCGTCTTGTCTGGCTTATGCAGTTAGCTTCGTCGCCTACAGTCCACCGCTCCCGCTTGAACCACACTTGCGCGCCAGTTTCTCGCGGCACCGAGCGATATTTTTTTGCCACCGCGGAAATATCTATCTCCCCGCCCCTCCCTCCTACCAAAAGCCACATTTCCATTGTTCCTCCTTGCTTTTCAAGTTCAAACCTTCACTGCTGCTTACTGGCAGCTCAGCCTCCTCGCCGGCGACCCTTCTTCTTGCAGCGCCGCCTCCTCACCGGCTACCCTTCTTCTTGCAGCGCCGCCTCCTCGCCGGTGACCCTTCTTCTTGCTGCGCGACCTCCTCGCCGCCGACCCTTCTTCTTGCTGCGCGGCCTTGTCGATATGGTCAGGTAATCCACACCCCATCCACACCATCCTCCTGCTTTCCCGTCCCACATGCCCCGACCAACGGAGTGACACCTTCCACCAAAATCACTGGCCCTCTCCTCCAATTAAGCGCCGCCCACAGCCATTTTGCACGCAGTATAACGTGGAGCTCAGTAGCATGCGGCCGCATGCGCGAACGAGGTCGCTATGGCCGCCATGTGTGTCGACCGCCAGATCTTGGAGGAGCACCTCATCTACGAGGCCACTTTCGACACCACCACGCGGTTGTCTACTTTAAAATACAGTTCGTGATGTTTTCTTGAGGCCACCGCCAGTGCCTTCTAGTGATTTGTCCTCTGTAATGTTAATATGCAATCTGATGTTCAGTTAATAGTTTGGTCCTCTGAAATGTAATGTTCAGTTAACACTTTGGTCCAACAATTGCTACATTTCGTAGTACTGTTCTCAAGCATTCTTTGTTTTGTTAACTGTCTTATCTTCTAGTACATGTTTCTATTCTGCAATGTCGTGCTCAGTTAACTATTTTGGTTCATTTGGTCTGTTGTCCATTTAACTGTTTGCTTCAGTTCTGCAATTTGATTTTCATTTGTTGTGGGTACAATTTTGTATTGTTATGCATGTGACACCAATTGAATTTGGCTGTACTCAATATATATTCTACTGATAGTATGGCAACTCTTAGTTAACCTGATCAAGATCTTCCTTATGTGTGTTGCAGGGAAACAATGGGAGACACCGCGGTTTACCATCGAGGTTTGTTCAAGCAGGGTCCTTTGGCTAATAGCACATTATTGTGCAGTTGCAGGAATCATTCTAATATTTAGGTTTCTTACAATTTGGTCTTGCACATGTAGGTCCTGCTGTCAGAGGCTTAGACCCACTGTTCGACCCATTTTGCATATGGGGAAATGAGATGTCCATGAATATCAGTCAAGTCAAGAAACTCAGAAAGATTGTTAGGATGAAGAAACTTGCGACAAATAACAGCAAGATCTTTGTTTGCACAATGAAGAAGACATCAGTCAACTATAGGATGGTACCAACTCTTTTACCTTGTTTTTAGCCCTTGCGCCATTTCAAAATTTACAACAGCAATTTATGCATAGCTTTGTTTTCAGTACTTTTCAAAGAAGTTCACCGATGATTACCTCTCAAACCACCTACATGGTCAAGAGGCGAGGAAGGTATTCATTCAACACCCACGGTACAATATTGAAGTCTTGCTGAAGAGGACGAAGGTTGGGCGGGCAATTATCCATATCTACTGGCCTAAAGTTGCAAGGACATTCAACATCACTGAAGGCTCAATATTTGCCTTCCGCTTCTGCAGTTTCCCAGATGAGATTCATCTGTCTATTTACCGTGTATGATGCTACTTTCCAAAGGTTTTTGATGCTGCATGTGAAACTTGGTGCTCTTGTGTAATGGCGTAACTGAGTGCCGAAGCTATCTGATGTAATTCGATTATGAAATCCTGGTTGCTTTTATACGAATATGAAATATCTGGCATGTTTTATAAGAAATATCAGTTTGATTAGTACATGGATTATCAATAATAGGCTAATTACCCTGCTTATTGGGGTTTTCTATTGCAAACGGTTACTCAGACAACACCATGGGTGATGAACTCAAACAACCCGCCCGGTTTCTAGAAAGTAGGCGTGTTCGATCAACTAACAATCACACATGGCTTCCGGCAGCGAACTGTTTGCGTTAGGCCACCTTGCACAAACGTTTCCACACAAAGAACTGTGTGTGATATACATACCTACGGAAATGTTTTTCTAGGATTCACCGTGTGGGATGTCCATACCTACGGAAATGATTTTCTGGGATTCACCGTGTGGGATGTACATACCTACGGAAATGATTTTCTGGGATTCACCGCGTGGGATGTACATACCTACGGAAATGATTTTCTCGGATTACCGTGTGGGATGTACATACCTACGGAAATGATTGGGTTTCGATGCCTCGCCCGATCGCACACGGTCCCAGCCTGGGTCCCAGGAGGGCCTATCCCAACGATTTCTGGGTCATGTGGGAAGGACCCCCCCTATCGCCCACACTCACTTGGCGACGGTTCCAAATGTCGTCGCGAAAAGGGGTTAAAAACCGTTTGTTTAGCACGTCGCTGTACCAGTGGGTACACCTTCTACCACAGTTTCAAAGGCAAGATCTTTGTCGCAAAGAATGGATCCTTTCTAGAGAAGGAGTTTCTCTCGAAAGAATTAAGTGGGAGGAAAGTAGAACTTGATGAGGTACTTGTACCTTCTCTCGAATGGAAAGTAGCACATCAGAGAAATCCGTTCCCGTGATGCCTACACCAACTAGAGAGGAAGCTAATGATGATGATCATGAAACTTCGGGTCAAGTTACTACTGGACCTCGTAGGTCGAACAGAGCACGTTCCGCACCAGAGTGGTACGGTAATCCTGTCCTGGAAGTCATCTTATTGGACCATGGCAAACCTACGAACTATGAAGAAGCTATGATGAGCCCAGATTCCGATAAATGGCTTGAGGCCATGAAATCTGAGATAGGATCCATGTATGAGAACAAAGTGTGGACTTTGGTGGAGTTGCCCGATGATCGGCAAGCCATTGAGAATAAATGGATCTTCAAGAAGAAGATAGACGCTGATGGTAATGTCACCATCTACAAACTTGACTTGTCACTAAAGGTTTCGACAAGTCAAGGGGTTGACTACGATGATACCTTCTCACCCGTAGCGATGCTTAAGTCAGTCCGAATCATGTTAGCAATTGCCGCATTTTATAATTATGTAATCTGGCAAATGGACGTCAAAACTGCATTCCTTAATGGGTTTCTTAAAGAAGAGTTGTATATGATGCAACCAGAAGGTTTTGTCGATCCTAAAGGTGCTAACAAAGTGTGCAAGCTCTAGCGATCCATCTATGGACTGGTGCAAGCATCTCGGAGTTGGAATATACACTTTGATGAGGTGATCAAAGCATATGGTTTTATACAAACTTTGATGAGGTGTATGTACAAACATTCGCCAAACATGCCAATTTCTTTACCACATCATCTTGGTGGCATGACATTACATCAATCAAGGTTTCATGTTTTTCTGATCATTTTTTTATTTTTTGGAATTAAAATGCCATGTCACTCCATGCATACATATGCATGTGTCCATGTCGTCAGACCAATATGTTTGAAAATTCCTTCTAATTTACTGCACATGGAATTAACTCGCACATAAGTACACAGATATGATTTTTCAAACTGTTTTGGTTAGGCGTTGCATGTAGATGTAGTTCAAATTTGAACTACGGTCATTAAATGGTTAGAAAATCACTTAAATGTCTTTAAAAGGTCAAATGACCCCTAGAATTTTCGAAAATTGAACATTACAGTTGTAGTAGTGCACGTTAGACGTAAAAAAAATTGAAGGCCGTAAGAGGAAGCTATCTCCCGTTCGTCATCAAACATACATTGTTCCCTCTCGGAACCACGAGCCTTCTAGTGAGTTGCTCTGGTTTGTGAGGGGTGTGTGTCCAAACTTTCGTCGAACATGCCAATTTCTTTACCACATTATCTTGGTGGCATGACATTACATCAACCAAGGTTTCATGTGTTTCTGATTTTTTTTAGAATTAAAATGCCATGTCACTCCATGCATACGTATGCATGCATGTGTCCATGTCGTGAGACAAATATGTTTGAAAATTCCTTCTAGTTTACTGCACATGGAATTAACTCGCACACAAGTACACAATTATGATTTTTCAAACCGTTTTGGTTAGGCGTTGCATGTAGATGTAGTTCAAATTTGAATTACGGTCATTAAATGGCTAGAAAATCACTTGAATGTCTTTAAAAGGTCAAATGACCCCTAGAATTTTCAAAACTTTCACATTACAGTTGTAGTAGTGCACGTTAGACGTAAAAGAAAATTGAAGGCCGTAAGAGGAAGCTATCTCCCGTTCGTCATCTAACATGCATTGTTCCCTGTCGGAACCACGAGCCTTCTAGTGAGTTGCTCCGGTTTGTGAGGGGTGTGTGTCCAAACTTTCGTCAAACATGCCAAATTTTTTAGCATATCATCTTGGTGGCATGACATTACATCAACCAAGGTTTAATGTGTTTTTGATTTTTTTTTTTTGGAATTAAAATGCCATGTCACTCCATGCTTAATTGTGTCATAGCCGTTAGACCAATATGTTTGAAAATTCCTTCCAATTTACTGCACATGGAATTAAATCACACACAAGTACATTAAATATGAGTTTTCAAACCGTTATGGTTAGCTGTTGCATGTACATGTAGTTCAAATTTCAGTTACGGTCATTAAATGGCTAGAAAATCACTTAAATGTCTTAAAATGTCAAATGACCCCTGAAATTTTCCAAAATTTGACATGACAGTTGTATTAGTACTACAAATTTTCTCGTTCATTTAAAACACCATCCGTTGGCACTTTACTCCAAATTCGTCTTTCACAGCTAATAAAAAAATATC
>JAAAWM010007971.1:0-11149 GCA_036873465.1 Thinopyrum obtusiflorum
CCGGGTGATTACCACGTCCGGGTCATCGGCCGGCTGAGCCGGGCTGGAGATATCCGGGTTGGTGGAAGTCTCCATGGCTGGCTCGTCGGTGGGAGCGGTGGCTTGGGGGGGGGGGGGGGGGGGGGGGGGGGGGGGGGGGGGGGGGGGGGGGGGGGGGGGGGGGGGGGGGGGGGGGGGGGGGGGGGGGGGGGGGGGGGGGGGGGGGGGGGGGGGGGGGGGGGGGGGGGGGGGGGAGTAAAGATAAGCACAACAAGAGATGATCATCATTACCCGGGTACGGTCTTGAAAGCCGGCAGGTTCGATTGCATAGAGTCACCAGAGGAAGGTGAAGTTTCCTGATAATTTGAATCAGAAGAATTGAGCGGTTGACGTATAACGCCCGCCAAAGGATGAAAAGGATATAAGTTGGAGATAACCTCGGTCCGGCGCTTCCTTGACGCTTCAGGTAAGCCGGAGGAGAGGTCTGCATCCTTGTTGGTCCGGGTGTGCCGCCGGCTCTCATGAATCTGTTGCTTCAAAAGAAATTGAGGATCTTGATAAGCTAAAGGATGTGAAAATCTTACTTTCCGGGTTACTCTTCGGACTTTCAGCCTTGGCAAGGGCTCCGAGTCGGAGGAAAGTGTCGTTACCTCTTCAGTCACCGGGTTACTTGCTCCGGTGTCATCCTGCTGATGATCAGTATCGATAAGGTGGATAGGAATAAACAAGAAACAAAACAAGAGCCTACAGATTCAGGGGTTACCTCTGACTCGGAGCTGTCACTTAGCTGAAGCAGCTCTGAGGCAGTAGGCCTGCTTCCCTTCTTGCGGGGAGCGGCTCTCCTGGCGGCTTTCTTAGCCTTCCTGGCTTTTTTGGCCGCCTCATGGTCATATTTGACCTTCCAGAACTTGTCATTAGCCTGAAACATACAACAAAGATTTCTTAAAGTTCAGGGGGGGGGGGGGGGGGGGGGGGGGGGGGGGGGGGGGGGGGGGGGGGGGGGGGGGGGGGGGGGGGGGGGGGGGGGGGGGGGGGGGGGGGGGGGGGGGGGGGGGGGGGGGGGGGGGGGGGGGGGGGGGGGGGGGGGGGGGGGGGGGGGGGGGGGGGGGGGGGGGGGGGGGGGGGGGGGGGGGGGGGGGGGGGGGGGGGGGGGGGGGGGGGGGGGGGGGGGGGGGGGGGGGGGGGGGGGGGGGGGGGGGGGGGGGGGGGGGGGGGGGGGGGGGGGGGGGGGGGGGGGGGGGGGGGGGGGGGGGGGGGGGGGGGGGGGGGGGGGGGGGGGGGGGGGGGGGGGGGGGGGGGGGGGGGGGGGGGGGGGGGGGGGGGGGGGGGGGGGGGGGGGGGGGGGGGGGGGGGGGGGGGGGGGGGGGGGGGGGGGGGGGGGGGGGGGGGGGGGGGGGGGGGGGGGGGGGGGGGGGGGGGGGGGGGGGGGGGGGGGGGGGGGGGGGGGGGGGGGGGGGGGGGGGGGGGGGGGGGGGGGGGGGGGGGGGGGGGGGGGGGGGGGGGGGGGGGGGGGGGGGGGGGGGGGGGGGGGGGGGGGGGGGGGGGGGGGGGGGGGGGGGGGGGGGGGGGGGGGGGGGGGGGGGGGGGGGGGGGGGGGGGGGGGGGGGGGGGGGGGGGGGGGGGGGGGGGGGGGGGGGGGGGGGGGGGGGGGGGGGGGGGGGGGGGGGGGGGGGGGGGGGGGGGGGGGGGGGGGGGGGGGGGGGGGGGGGGGGGGGGGGGGGGGGGGGGGGGGGGGGGGGGGGGGGGGGGGGGGGGGGGGGGGGGGGGGGGGGGGGGGGGGGGGGGGGGGGGGGGGGGGGGGGGGGGGGGGGGGGGGGGGGGGGGGGGGGGGGGGGGGGGGGGGGGGGGGGGGGGGGGGGGGGGGGGGGGGGGGGGGGGGGGGGGGGGGGGGGGGGGGGGGGGGGGGGGGGGGGGGGGGGGGGGGGGGGGGGGGGGGGGGGGGGGGGGGGGGGGGGGGGGGGGGGGGGGGGGGGGGGGGGGGGGGGGGGGGGGGGGGGGGGGGGGGGGGGGGGGGGGGGGGGGGGGGGGGGGGGGGGGGGGGGGGGGGGGGGGGGGGGGGGGGGGGGGGGGGGGGGGGGGGGGGGGGGGGGGGGGGGGGGGGGGGGGGGGGGGGGGGGGGGGGGGGGGGGGGGGGGGGGGGGGGGGGGGGGGGGGGGGGGGGGGGGGGGGGGGGGGGGGGGGGGGGGGGGGGGGGGGGGGGGGGGGGGGGGGGGGGGGGGGGGGGGGGGGGGGGGGGGGGGGGGGGGGGGGGGGGGGGGGGGGGGGGGGGGGGGGGGGGGGGGGGGGGGGGGGGGGGGGGGGGGGGGGGGGGGGGGGGGGGGGGGGGGGGGGGGGGGGGGGGGGGGGGGGGGGGGGGGGGGGGGGGGGGGGGGGGGGGGGGGGGGGGGGGGGGGGGGGGGGGGGGGGGGGGGGGGGGGGGGGGGGGGGGGGGGGGGGGGGGGGGGGGGGGGGGGGGGGGGGGGGGGGGGGGGGGGGGGGGGGGGGGGGGGGGGGGGGGGGGGGGGGGGGGGGGGGGGGGGGGGGGGGGGGGGGGGGGGGGGGGGGGGGGGGGGGGGGGGGGGGGGGGGGGGGGGGGGGGGGGGGGGGGGGGGGGGGGGGGGGGGGGGGGGGGGGGGGGGGGGGGGGGGGGGGGGGGGGGGGGGGGGGGGGGGGGGGGGGGGGGGGGGGGGGGGGGGGGGGGGGGGGGGGGGGGGGGGGGGGGGGGGGGGGGGGGGGGGGGGGGGGGGGGGGGGGGGGGGGGGGGGGGGGGGGGGGGGGGGGGGGGGGGGGGGGGGGGGGGGGGGGGGGGGGGGGGGGGGGGGGGGGGGGGGGGGGGGGGGGGGGGGGGGGGGGGGGGGGGGGGGGGGGGGGGGGGGGGGGGGGGGGGGGGGGGGGGGGGGGGGGGGGGGGGGGGGGGGGGGGGGGGGGGGGGGGGGGGGGGGGGGGGGGGGGGGGGGGGGGGGGGGGGGGGGGGGGGGGGGGGGGGGGGGGGGGGGGGGGGGGGGGGGGGGGGGGGGGGGGGGGGGGGGGGGGGGGGGGGGGGGGGGGGGGGGGGGGGGGGGGGGGGGGGGGGGGGGGGGGGGGGGGGGGGGGGGGGGGGGGGGGGGGGGGGGGGGGGGGGGGGGGGGGGGGGGGGGGGGGGGGGGGGGGGGGGGGGGGGGGGGGGGGGGGGGGGGGGGGGGGGGGGGGGGGGGGGGGGGGGGGGGGGGGGGGGGGGGGGGGGGGGGGGGGGGGGGGGGGGGGGGGGGGGGGGGGGGGGGGGGGGGGGGGGGGGGGGGGGGGGGGGGGGGGGGGGGGGGGGGGGGGGGGGGGGGGGGGGGGGGGGGGGGGGGGGGGGGGGGGGGGGGGGGGGGGGGGGGGGGGGGGGGGGGGGGGGGGGGGGGGGGGGGGGGGGGGGGGGGGGGGGGGGGGGGGGGGGGGGGGGGGGGGGGGGGGGGGGGGGGGGGGGGGGGGGGGGGGGGGGGGGGGGGGGGGGGGGGGGGGGGGGGGGGGGGGGGGGGGGGGGGGGGGGGGGGGGGGGGGGGGGGGGGGGGGGGGGGGGGGGGGGGGGGGGGGGGGGGGGGGGGGGGGGGGGGGGGGGGGGGGGGGGGGGGGGGGGGGGGGGGGGGGGGGGGGGGGGGGGGGGGGGGGGGGGGGGGGGGGGGGGGGGGGGGGGGGGGGGGGGGGGGGGGGGGGGGGGGGGGGGGGGGGGGGGGGGGGGGGGGGGGGGGGGGGGGGGGGGGGGGGGGGGGGGGGGGGGGGGGGGGGGGGGGGGGGGGGGGGGGGGGGGGGGGGGGGGGGGGGGGGGGGGGGGGGGGGGGGGGGGGGGGGGGGGGGGGGGGGGGGGGGGGGGGGGGGGGGGGGGGGGGGGGGGGGGGGGGGGGGGGGGGGGGGGGGGGGGGGGGGGGGGGGGGGGGGGGGGGGGGGGGGGGGGGGGGGGGGGGGGGGGGGGGGGGGGGGGGGGGGGGGGGGGGGGGGGGGGGGGGGGGGGGGGGGGGGGGGGGGGGGGGGGGGGGGGGGGGGGGGGGGGGGGGGGGGGGGGGGGGGGGGGGGGGGGGGGGGGGGGGGGGGGGGGGGGGGGGGGGGGGGGGGGGGGGGGGGGGGGGGGGGGGGGGGGGGGGGGGGGGGGGGGGGGGGGGGGGGGGGGGGGGGGGGGGGGGGGGGGGGGGGGGGGGGGGGGGGGGGGGGGGGGGGGGGGGGGGGGGGGGGGGGGGGGGGGGGGGGGGGGGGGGGGGGGGGGGGGGGGGGGGGGGGGGGGGGGGGGGGGGGGGGGGGGGGGGGGGGGGGGGGGGGGGGGGGGGGGGGGGGGGGGGGGGGGGGGGGGGGGGGGGGGGGGGGGGGGGGGGGGGGGGGGGGGGGGGGGGGGGGGGGGGGGGGGGGGGGGGGGGGGGGGGGGGGGGGGGGGGGGGGGGGGGGGGGGGGGGGGGGGGGGGGGGGGGGGGGGGGGGGGGGGGGGGGGGGGGGGGGGGGGGGGGGGGGGGGGGGGGGGGGGGGGGGGGGGGGGGGGGGGGGGGGGGGGGGGGGGGGGGGGGGGGGGGGGGGGGGGGGGGGGGGGGGGGGGGGGGGGGGGGGGGGGGGGGGGGGGGGGGGGGGGGGGGGGGGGGGGGGGGGGGGGGGGGGGGGGGGGGGGGGGGGGGGGGGGGGGGGGGGGGGGGGGGGGGGGGGGGGGGGGGGGGGGGGGGGGGGGGGGGGGGGGGGGGGGGGGGGGGGGGGGGGGGGGGGGGGGGGGGGGGGGGGGGGGGGGGGGGGGGGGGGGGGGGGGGGGGGGGGGGGGGGGGGGGGGGGGGGGGGGGGGGGGGGGGGGGGGGGGGGGGGGGGGGGGGGGGGGGGGGGGGGGGGGGGGGGGGGGGGGGGGGGGGGGGGGGGGGGGGGGGGGGGGGGGGGGGGGGGGGGGGGGGGGGGGGGGGGGGGGGGGGGGGGAGACACCTGTAGAGCACCTTTATAATCACCCAGTTACGTTGTGACATTTGGTGGCACACAAAGTGTTCCTCAGGTAAACAGGAGTTGCATAATCTCATAGTCATAGGAACATGTATAAGTCATGAAGAAAGCAGTAGCATCATACTAAACGATCAAGTGCTAAGCTAACGGAATGGCTCAAGTCAATCACATCATTCTTCTAATGATGTGATCCCGTTGATAAAATGGCAACTCATGTCCATGGCTAGGAAACTCAACCATCTTCGATAACTTATGTCCGTGATCATATCCGGGACTCCGAACTACCTTCAGTACATCAAAACACAAAACTCATAATATCAATCGTCATCTAACTTTAAGCGTGCGGACCCTACGGGTTCGAGAACTATGTAGACATGACCAAGACACATCTCCGGTCAATAACCAATAGCGGAACCTGGATGCTCATATTTGCTCCTACATATTCTACGAAGATCTTTATCGGTCAAACCGCATAACAACAGACGTTGTTCCCTTTGTCATCGGTATGTTACTTGCCCGAGATTCGATCGTCGGTATCTCAATACCTAGTTCAATCTTGTTACCGGCAAGTCTCCTTTACTCGTTCTGTAATGCATCATCATGTAACTAACTCATTTGTCACATTGCTTGCAAGGCTTATAGTGATGTGCATTACCGGGGGGGGGGGGGGGGGGGGGGGGGGGGGGGGGGGGGGGGGGGGGGGGGGGGGGGGGGGGGGGGGGGGGGGGGGGGGGGGGGGGGGGGGGGGGGGGGGGGGGGGGGGGGGGGGGGGGGGGGGGGGGGGGGGGGGGGGGGGGGGGGGGGGGGGGGGGGGGGGGGGGGGGGGGGGGGGGGGGGGGGGGGGGGGGGGGGGGGGGGGGGGGGGGGGGGGGGGGGGGGGGGGGGGGGGGGGGGGGGGGGGGGGGGGGGGGGGGGGGGGGGGGGGGGGGGGGGGGGGGGGGGGGGGGGGGGGGGGGGGGGGGGGGGGGGGGGGGGGGGGGGGGGGGGGGGGGGGGGGGGGGGGGGGGGGGGGGGGGGGGGGGGGGGGGGGGGGGGGGGGGGGGGGGGGGGGGGGGGGGGGGGGGGGGGGGGGGGGGGGGGGGGGGGGGGGGGGGGGGGGGGGGGGGGGGGGGGGGGGGGGGGGGGGGGGGGGGGGGGGGGGGGGGGGGGGGGGGGGGGGGGGGGGGGGGGGGGGGGGGGGGGGGGGGGGGGGGGGGGGGGGGGGGGGGGGGGGGGGGGGGGGGGGGGGGGGGGGGGGGGGGGGGGGGGGGGGGGGGGGGGGGGGGGGGGGGGGGGGGGGGGGGGGGGGGGGGGGGGGGGGGGGGGGGGGGGGGGGGGGGGGGGGGGGGGGGGGGGGGGGGGGGGGGGGGGGGGGGGGGGGGGGGGGGGGGGGGGGGGGGGGGGGGGGGGGGGGGGGGGGGGGGGGGGGGGGGGGGGGGGGGGGGGGGGGGGGGGGGGGGGGGGGGGGGGGGGGGGGGGGGGGGGGGGGGGGGGGGGGGGGGGGGGGGGGGGGGGGGGGGGGGGGGGGGGGGGGGGGGGGGGGGGGGGGGGGGGGGGGGGGGGGGGGGGGGGGGGGGGGGGGGGGGGGGGGGGGGGGGGGGGGGGGGGGGGGGGGGGGGGGGGGGGGGGGGGGGGGGGGGGGGGGGGGGGGGGGGGGGGGGGGGGGGGGGGGGGGGGGGGGGGGGGGGGGGGGGGGGGGGGGGGGGGGGGGGGGGGGGGGGGGGGGGGAGGAAGCTTGAAGGGGTTAACGGGACAAGGAACACGAGGGTTTATACTGGTTCAGCCCCTTACGGTGAAGGTAAAAGCCTACGTCCAGTTGAGGTGGTATTGATTAGGGTTTCGATGACCAGGGAGCTGAACTGCTATGCCCGGCTCTCGATGAGATCTTTCCTGTCCCTAAACCGCTGTCGGGTCGTCCCTTTATATAGGGAGGCTGACGCCCAGCAGCTCTTAGAGTCCCGGCCGGCTCATAAGAGTGTCCGGCTCGGACTCTCAACTATTCTTGCCTTACACTACAAGTTCTACCATAATGATGGTTGTAACTACGGGCCTTAAGCCATATCCGGGTCTTAAGCCCATCTTTGGCCCACCGTCTTCAAGCTTGTTGCCGGGCTTCTGGCAATGACCATTATGAGTAACCCAGCCCCTTCTGGCGGGTGACTCTAAGGTCTATATCCTCAACATTAGGCCCCAGATTGATTTGAGCCGGCTCATGTCAATCTTCAATTCTTTCGACAGAAAACCTCCGGCTTACAATTGTGTGAAGGCCATAACCCGGCGTGACATCATCCTCTGGACTCCGGGTAATCCGCCGTGACATCATCTTCCATTAAGTCCATTTTTTATTCCACCAGATCCGCAACGGATCTTATCTTTACTGCCATCCCAAAAATCGAGGCGCCTCTCGGGCGAGATAACCGCGCCGTGGCCTCCTCGTTTCTCATGCCCACTTATGAGACCGGCCTTATAAATAGCCCGACCGTCGGGTCTTTCTCATTCTCCCTCTTCTGTCGTCTCCTTCCTCTCACTGCTCCCGTGCTGTTCGAGCTCCGCCGCCGCCGCCGCAACAGAGCTCCGTGTCCTCGTCGTCCTTGGCCGCTGCATCACCCTGAACCGTCCAGAGAACCGCTGCGAACCCCTGCATCCGTAAGTTCCTTCCTCCTCGTAGGAGAGATCAGCGTTAGGCTCCTGCTGTTCTTCCCGTGTTCTTCGCCGTCGTTCGCGAGTTCTTGGTAGTTTTTATTTTTACTGCCTTTCTTGATCTCTATCTGCATAGGACGGCCGCGGTAGTGGTTTCACACCCATTCCAATGTTCATAGATCCCTTTCTACTGCATAGAAGTCCCATTTGAACCTGCGAACATTCTCCTGCATTTGTTTTAGGTCTAGAAATTTTCTTTTTCAGCCGACCATTTTGATCCAAATTATTTACTGCAATGTGTGAAACCTGTTTTCACCACACTTAGTAAAAAACTGCACTCGTTGAGTCATGGCGGTTTACATTTCCGGTTTAAAGAAACCACGCGCCGTAGAACCTTCCGGCTCAAAGGAAGCCACGCACCGTAAAATTTTCCGGCTCACTTACAACAAGGCTGTAGACGATTTGAATTACTCTCAAGCACACTAGCGGCTTAGATAACCCGATGCACTTAGACATATGTCATTAGGCCCCTCCATAAGCCGCCACTTTAAACACTGAACTGTAAATTTCCTCCGGCTTACGATTAAACCGGACATTTTACTTTTATCATAGGCGTCCGACTTTCACCATGCCTCCCAAAGCTCCTAAAGCATCCATCACTTGCAATTGGATGAGGTCCAATGTCACCGACGAGACCTTAGCGGATTTTGTAAAGTCGGGTTACCTGCCTAAGAAGGACGTCATGTGCTACCGTGCCCCTGACCCGTCAGAGGAGAGACCACAGCCAAAGGACGGGGAGGTAGTGATTTTTGCGGATCACATGAGCCGGGGCTTCGCACCGCCCGGCTCAAAGTTTTTTAGAGATGTGTTGAACTTCTTTGATCTGCGGCCACAAGACATAGGACCCAATTCTGTGCCCAATATATGCAACTTCCAAGTGTTCTGCGAAGTTTACCTTGGAGAAGAGCCCAGCTTGCTGCTCTTCAGAGAGCTTTTCTACCTGAACCGTCAGAACGAGTGCGCCAACGGGCCAAGCTTGGAACTTGGTGGCATCTCCATTCAGCGACAGAGAGACTGCCTTTTCCCTTACGCCGAACCGCCGAGTCACCCAAAGGACTGGAACCAAACGTGGTTCTATTGCCAAGACACGTCGCCGGCTGACGAGAGCCCGCTGCCCGGCTTTCGCCCTTCACGTCTGGGACCAACTCACCCTCTGTCTGACAAGTTAACTCAGGCGGAGCGCCAACCTCTGCTCCCCACCATCAACAAGATCAAGGCTCTCCTGGGCAATGGTCTCAACGGAATTGATCTGGTCCGGGTCTGGATCTCGTGGCGGGTGATCCCCCTGAGCCGCCGCCCCGGCTTAATGTGTGAATACACAGGCCGGAAAGATGACCCCTTGCGACACAGCCGCAACGATCTTCCTGATGACGTTGCTGAAGACATGACCAAGGCCCTTTTAAATGAGAGCTTGGCAGACTGCGGTAGGACCGGGTTATCCCCCTTCTGCAAGACCAACCCAGCCCCAGCAGTAAGCCGCTGATCTGATGGTATATCTTTTTGTAATAAATTAGTTAGAGGCCGAGAAATTTTGGAGAAGTCCTTAATGAACCTCCTATAAAAACCGGCGTGACCAAGGAAACTTCTGGGGGGGGGGGGGGGGGGGGGGGGGGGGGGGGGGGGGGGGGGGGGGGGGGGGGGGGGGGGGGGGGGGGGGGGGGGGGGGGGGGGGGGGGGGGGGGGGGGGGGGGGGGGGGGGGGGGGGGGGGGGGGGGGGGGGGGGGGGGGGGGGGGGGGGGGGGGGGGGGGGGGGGGGGGGGGGGGGGGGGGGGGGGGGGGGGGGGGGGGGGGGGGGGGGGGGGGGGGGGGGGGGGGGGGGGGGGGGGGGGGGGGGGGGGGGGGGGGGGGGGGGGGGGGGGGGGGGGGGGGGGGGGGGGGGGGGGGGGGGGGGGGGGGGGGGGGGGGGGGGGGGGGGGGGGGGGGGGGGGGGGGGGGGGGGGGGGGGGGGGGGGGGGGGGGGGGGGGGGGGGGGGGGGGGGGGGGGGGGGGGGGGGGGGGGGGGGGGGGGGGGGGGGGGGGGGGGGGGGGGGGGGGGGGGGGGGGGGGGGGGGGGGGGGGGGGGGGGGGGGGGGGGGGGGGGGGGGGGGGGGGGGGGGGGGGGGGGGGGGGGGGGGGGGGGGGGGGGGGGGGGGGGGGGGGGGGGGGGGGGGGGGGGGGGGGGGGGGGGGGGGGGGGGGGGGGGGGGGGGGGGGGGGGGGGGGGGGGGGGGGGGGGGGGGGGGGGGGGGGGGGGGGGGGGGGGGGGGGGGGGGGGGGGGGGGGGGGGGGGGGGGGGGGGGGGGGGGGGGGGGGGGGGGGGGGGAAACACTTGGGACTTATCTTCCGGCTTACTCGCATGAATCGGAAATTTGTAAATAGAAACGTTGAACATGCATTAGCCCCCAAGTGCCAAGTGTCTTTGCTTGGAAAACGCTTGGGACTTTAAATTTGTATAGTAACTGTTCATGCCATAACCCGGACATTTATACAGGCTGCTAGCAAGAAGCTTGAGGCTGACCTCGCTGATCTCAAGAACTGGCTGAAGATGCAAGAGATGGAGACCCGGAAGGCAAATGCCAAGTTCGTGTCCAGCATCGCCGCGCAAGAGAAGCTGAAGACGGAGTTTGACGCTGAGCGGAAGGCGTGGGCCGAAGAAAAGGCCGCATTGGTGAACGGGGCTGAACAGGCGGAGAAGGCTCTCTCCGAGAAGACCGCCGAGCTCTCCGGCCTAAAGCGCCAAGTGTCTCAAATGGTTGCTGCAATCTTCGGTAAGTCATCCGCCGGCTTTCATCCAGTTTAAAATTTTGATGCCTCATAAATCACCCTTGTCGGCGGCTTATCCTGTTCTATGAAATAGGTTCCAGAAGTGCCAACCTCAACCAGAGTGTGGTAACCAAGCTAAAGGCCGTGTACACCCTGGTGGAGCAACTCTACACCGGGTCACAGCGCGCCTTAGCCATGGTGGCCTTATCCAACGAGGTGCCGACTCACCTGGCGGAGGTTCTTTGCCGGCTCGCCAGCTGCCTCCGCCCCCGAAGCCACCGCTCCAACCGACAAGGCACCTGTAGAAGCTTCTGCTAACCCGGAGGCCTCCGGCTCGGCTCAGCCAGCAAATGATCCGGACGTGGTAATCACCCGGACGGAATTTGTTGAGCCGGGGAGGCCTACGGCACTGGCCAAGTGCTCTGCCAAGGGGGAATTACTGCAGCCCCGCCGGGTCAGTCTGGATCTAACTGACTATGCCAACCTGAGCACCGGAGAGCTCGTCTCCGGCTACGTCAGCCATGTGCACAAGAGCCGGGATCCAGAGGTTGCCATGGTGACCCAGATCCAGCAGAAATCTGAGGTATTATCCTTCTGTCCTCTTACTTACTGCATAGTTACCTTTACCATGCTAGCCCCCAAGTCGACGACTTATGATTGAATATGTTGTAGACTTAGATTCCGACTTGCTTCCATGAACCGGTAATTTGTAGATAGGAACAGTCGATACACATTAGCCCCCAAGTGCCAAGTGTCTTTGCTTGGAAAACACTTGGGACTTATCTTCCGGCTTACTCGCATGAATCGGAAATTTGTAAATAGAAACGTTGAACATGCATTAGCCCCCAAGT
>JAAAWM010007972.1:0-11149 GCA_036873465.1 Thinopyrum obtusiflorum
AGGAAATATAATAATAATCAATTTATTATTGCCTCTAGGGCATATTTCCAACACAGTGGTGGCCGGCGGAGAGGCGGGGCCGCAAGGGCCACCGCAGGCGCGGCGGGCGCTAGGGAGGCGCAGCGGCAGCAGCGGTGCGCGGCCACAGCGGGGCTCGCGCGGTCGTGGTCGACGCGAGCTCGGCGAGCGCTGGTTCGGCGGCGAGCGAGTGACGCGGGGCTCACGGCGATGGGCGCGGCAGACGCGATGGTGAGCGTGCGCCCGGTGGCGCATCGAGGGAGGCGCATATGGCGCGGGGACAGGGAAGGATGAGGCCTCACCGCGGGAGCGTGGGGTCAAGGCAGTGGGGCGCGGGGAGGAGACGGTGACGATGGCGACGTGGTGACGAGGTGCAGCGACACGGCAGCTCCGGCGAGGTGTTGAGGAGGACGATGAGGTGGCCGTGGCGGTGGCGTTCCGGGCGGCAACGGCGGAACGATCCAGAGGTAGGGGCCTCGCGACGAGGTGGGTTTCATAAGGACCCTTTTCATCGAATCCGATCCGACTAAAGTGGGAGAGACAGAGGGGGGGGGGGGGGGGGGGGGGGGGGGGGGGGGGGGGGGGGGGGGGGGGGGGGGGGGGGGGGGGGGGGGGGGGGGGGGGGGGGGGGGGGGGGGGGGGGGGGGGGGGGGGGGGGGGGGGGGGGGGGGGGGGGGGGGGGGGGGGGGGGGGGGGGGGGGGGGGGGGGGGGGGGGGGGGGGGGGGGGGGGGGGGGGGGGGGGGGGGGGGGGGGGGGGGGGGGGGGGGGGGGGGGGGGGGGGGGGGGGGGGGGGGGGGGGGGGGGGGGGGGGGGGGGGGGGGGGGGGGGGGGGGGGGGGGGGGGGGGGGGGGGGGGGGGGGGGGGGGGGGGGGGGGGGGGGGGGGGGGGGGGGGGGGGGGGGGGGGGGGGGGGGGGGGGGGGGGGGGGGGGGGGGGGGGGGGGGGGGGGGGGGGGGGGGGGGGGGGGGGGGGGGGGGGGGGGGGGGGGGGGGGGGGGGGGGGGGGGGGGGGGGGGGGGGGGGGGGGGGGGGGGGGGGGGGGGGGGGGGGGGGGGGGGGGGGGGGGGGGGGGGGGGGGGGGGGGGGGGGGGGGGGGGGGGGGGGGGGGGGGGGGGGGGGGGGGGGGGGGGGGGGGGGGGGGGGGGGGGGGGGGGGGGGGGGGGGGGGGGGGGGGGGGGGGGGGGGGGGGGGGGGGGGGGGGGGGGGGGGGGGGGGGGGGGGGGGGGGGGGGGGGGGGGGGGGGGGGGGGGGGGGGGGGGGGGGGGGGGGGGGGGGGGGGGGGGGGGGGGGGGGGGGGGGGGGGGGGGGGGGGGGGGGGGGGGGGGGGGGGGGGGGGGGGGGGGGGGGGGGGGGGGGGGGGGGGGGGGGGGGGGGGGGGGGGGGGGGGGGGGGGGGGGGGGGGGGGGGGGGGGGGGGGGGGGGGGGGGGGGGGGGGGGGGGGGGGGGGGGGGGGGGGGGGGGGGGGGGGGGGGGGGGGGGGGGGGGGGGGGGGGGGGGGGGGGGGGGGGGGGGGGGGGGGGGGGGGGGGGGGGGGGGGGGGGGGGGGGGGGGGGGGGGGGGGGGGGGGGGGGGGGGGGGGGGGGGGGGGGGGGGGGGGGGGGGGGGGGGGGGGGGGGGGGGGGGGGGGGGGGGGGGGGGGGGGGGGGGGGGGGGGGGGGGGGGGGGGGGGGGGGGGGGGGGGGGGGGGGGGGGGGGGGGGGGGGGGGGGGGGGGGGGGGGGGGGGGGGGGGGGGGGGGGGGGGGGGGGGGGGGGGGGGGGGGGGGGGGGGGGGGGGGGGGGGGGGGGGGGGGGGGGGGGGGGGGGGGGGGGGGGGGGGGGGGGGGGGGGGGGGGGGGGGGGGGGGGGGGGGGGGGGGGGGGGGGGGGGGGGGGGGGGGGGGGGGGGGGGGGGGG
Source organism: Thinopyrum obtusiflorum (assembly GCA_036873465.1). Lineage (NCBI taxonomy): Eukaryota > Viridiplantae > Streptophyta > Magnoliopsida > Poales > Poaceae > Thinopyrum > Thinopyrum obtusiflorum. The sequence continues at coordinate 1,911 of JAAAWM010007972.1, forward strand.
GGGGGGGGGGGGGGGGGGGGGGGGGGGGGGGGGGGGGGGGGGGGGGGGGGGGGGGGGGGGGGGGGGGGGGGGGGGGGGGGGGGGGGGGGGGGGGGGGGGGGGGGGGGGGGGGGGGGGGGGGGGGGGGGGGGGGGGGGGGGGGGGGGGGGGGGGGGGGGGGGGGGGGGGGGGGGGGGGGGGGGGGGGGGGGGGGGGGGGGGGGGGGGGGGGGGGGGGGGGGGGGGGGGGGGGGGGGGGGGGGGGGGGGGGGGGGGGGGGGGGGGGGGGGGGGGGGGGGGGGGGGGGGGGGGGGGGGGGGGGGGGGGGGGGGGGGGGGGGGGGGGGGGGGGGGGGGGGGGGGGGGGGGGGGGGGGGGGGGGGGGGGGGGGGGGGGGGGGGGGGGGGGGGGGGGGGGGGGGGGGGGGGGGGGGGGGGGGGGGGGGGGGGGGGGGGGGGGGGGGGGGGGGGGGGGGGGGGGGGGGGGGGGGGGGGGGGGGGGGGGGGGGGGGGGGGGGGGGGGGGGGGGGGGGGGGGGGGGGGGGGGGGGGGGGGGGGGGGGGGGGGGGGGGGGGGGGGGGGGGGGGGGGGGGGGGGGGGGGGGGGGGGGGGGGGGGGGGGGGGGGGGGGGGGGGGGGGGGGGGGGGGGGGGGGGGGGGGGGGGGGGGGGGGGGGGGGGGGGGGGGGGGGGGGGGGGGGGGGGGGGGGGGGGGGGGGGGGGGGGGGGGGGGGGGGGGGGGGGGGGGGGGGGGGGGGGGGGGGGGGGGGGGGGGGGGGGGGGGGGGGGGGGGGGGGGGGGGGGGGGGGGGGGGGGGGGGGGGGGGGGGGGGGGGGGGGGGGGGGGGGGGGGGGGGGGGGGGGGGGGGGGGGGGGGGGGGGGGGGGGGGGGGGGGGGGGGGGGGGGGGGGGGGGGGGGGGGGGGGGTTGCGAACAATGCCTCATGGGCAAGATGACTAAAACTCTATTCTCTGGAACAATGGCGCAAGCTAATGACTTATTGGAAATAATACATACCAATGCATGTGGTCTGATGAGTGTTAAAGCACGTGGTGGGTATCATTATTTTCTGACCTTCACAGATGATTTGAGTAGGTATGGGTATATCTACTTGATGAAACACAAGTCTAAAACATTTGAAAAGTTCAAAGAATTTCAGAGTGAAGTGGAGAATCTTCGCAACAAGAAAATAAAGTTTCTATGATCTGATCGTGGAGGCAGATATTTGAGTTACGAGTTTGGCCTTCATTTAAAACAATGTGGAATTGTTTCACAACTCACGCCACCTGGAACACCATAGCGTAATGGTGTGTCCGAACGTCGTAACCGTACTTTATTAGATATGGTGCGATCTATGATGTCTCTTACCGATTTACCACTATCGTTTTGGGGTTATGCATTAGAGACTACCACATTCATGTTAAATAGGGCACCATCTAGATCCGTTGAGATGACACCGTATGAACTATGGTTTGGCAAGAAACCTAAGCTGTCGTTTCTTAAAGTTTGGGGTTGCGACACTTATGTCAAAAGGCTTCAGCCTGATAAGCTCGACCCCAAATCGAGGAAGTGCGTCTTCATAGGATACCATAAGGAAACAATTGGGTACACCTTCTATCATAGATCCGAAGGCAAGATCTTTGTTGCCAAGAATGGATCCTTTCTAGAGAAGGAGTTTCTCTCGAAAGAAGTGAGTGGGAGGAAAGTAGAACTTGATGAGGTAATTGTACCTTCTCTCGAATTGGAGAGTAGCACATCATAGAAAACTGTTCCCGTGATGCCTACACCAGCTAGAGAGGAAGCTAATGATGATGATCATAAAACTTTAGATCAAGTTACTACTGAACTTCATAGGTCAACCAGAACACATTCCGCACCAGAGTGGTACAGTAATCCTATCCTGGAAGTCATGTTACTAGACCAAGGCGAACCTATGAACTATGAAGAAGCTATGATGAGCCCAGATTCCGACAGATGGCTTGAAGCCATGAAATCTGAGATAGGATCCATGTATGAGAACAAAGTGTGGACTTTGGTGGACTTGCCCGATGATCGGCAAGTCATAGAGAATAAATGGATCTTCAAGAAGAAGACATACGCTGATGGTAATGTTACTGTCTACAAAGCTCGACTTGTCGCGATGGCAAAGTAAACAAAGGTATATTTGATATACATGTTATTGATGTGTACCTGGGGGGGGGGGGGGGGGGGGGGGGGGGGGGGGGGGGGGGGGGGGGGGGGGGGGGGGGGGGGGGGGGGGGGGGGGGGGGGGGGGGGGGGGGGGGGGGGGGGGGGGGGGGGGGGGGGGGGGGGGGGGGGGGGGGGGGGGGGGGGGGGGGGGGGGGGGGGGGGGGGGGGGGGGGGGGGGGGGGGGGGGGGGGGGGGGGGGGGGGGGGGGGGGGGGGGGGGGGGGGGGGGGGGGGGGGGGGGGGGGGGGGGGGGGGGGGGGGGGGGGGGGGGGGGGGGGGGGGGGGGGGGGGGGGGGGGGGGGGGGGGGGGGGGGGGGGGGGGGGGGGGGGGGGGGGGGGGGGGGGGGGGGGGGGGGGGGGGGGGGGGGGGGGGGGGGGGGGGGGGGGGGGGGGGGGGGGGGGGGGGGGGGGGGGGGGGGGGGGGGGGGGGGGGGGGGGGGGGGGGGGGGGGGGGGGGGGGGGGGGGGGGGGGGGGGGGGGGGGGGGGGGGGGGGGGGGGGGGGGGGGGGGGGGGGGGGGGGGGGGGGGGGGGGGGGGGGGGGGGGGGGGGGGGGGGGGGGGGGGGGGGGGGGGGGGGGGGGGGGGGGGGGGGGGGGGGGGGGGGGGGGGGGGGGGGGGGGGGGGGGGGGGGGGGGGGGGGGGGGGGGGGGGGGGGGGGGGGGGGGGGGGGGGGGGGGGGGGGGGGGGGGGGGGGGGGGGGGGGGGGGGGGGGGGGGGGGGGGGGGGGGGGGGGGGGGGGGGGGGGGGGGGGGGGGGGGGGGGGGGGGGGGGGGGGGGGGGGGGGGGGGGGGGGGGGGGGGGGGGGGGGGGGGGGGGGGGGGGGGGGGGGGGGGGGGGGGGGGGGGGGGGGGGGGGGGGGGGGGGGGGGGGGGGGGGGGGGGGGGGGGGGGGGGGGGGGGGGGGGGGGGGGGGGGGGGGGGGGGGGGGGGGGGGGGGGGGGGGGGGGGGGGGGGGGGGGGGGGGGGGGGGGGGGGGGGGGGGGGGGGGGGGGGGGGGGGGGGGGGGGGGGGGGGGGGGGGGGGGGGGGGGGGGGGGGGGGGGGGGGGGGGGGGGGGGGGGGGGGGGGGGGGGGGGGGGGGGGGGGGGGGGGGGGGGGGGGGGGGGGGGGGGGGGGGGGGGGGGGGGGGGGGGGGGGGGGGGGGGGGGGGGGGGGGGGGGGGGGGGGGGGGGGGGGGGGGGGGGGGGGGGGGGGGGGGGGGGGGGGGGGGGGGGGGGGGGGGGGGGGGGGGGGGGGGGGGGGGGGGGGGGGGGGGGGGGGGGGGGGGGGGGGGGGGGGGGGGGGGGGGGGGGGGGGGGGGGGGGGGGGGGGGGGGGGGGGGGGGGGGGGGGGGGGGGGGGGGGGGGGGGGGGGGGGGGGGGGGGGGGGGGGGGGGGGGGGGGGGGGGGGGGGGGGGGGGGGGGGGGGGGGGGGGGGGGGGGGGGGGGGGGGGGGGGGGGGGGGGGGGGGGGGGGGGGGGGGGGGGGGGGGGGGGGGGGGGGGGGGGGGGGGGGGGGGGGGGGGGGGGGGGGGGGGGGGGGGGGGGGGGGGGGGGGGGGGGGGGGGGGGGGGGGGGGGGGGGGGGGGGGGGGGGGGGGGGGGGGGGGGGGGGGGGGGGGGGGGGGGGGGGGGGGGGGGGGGGGGGGGGGGGGGGGGGGGGGGGGGGGGGGGGGGGGGGGGGGGGGGGGGGGGGGGGGGGGGGGGGGGGGGGGGGGGGGGGGGGGGGGGGGGGGGGGGGGGGGGGGGGGGGGGGGGGGGGGGGGGGGGGGGGGGGGGGGGGGGGGGGGGGGGGGGGGGGGGGGGGGGGGGGGGGGGGGGGGGGGGGGGGGGGGGGGGGGGGGGGGGGGGGGGGGGGGGGGGGGGGGGGGGGGGGGGGGGGGGGGGGGGGGGGGGGGGGGGGGGGGGGGGGGGGGGGGGGGGGGGGGGGGGGGGGGGGGGGGGGGGGGGGGGGGGGGGGGGGGGGGGGGGGGGGGGGGGGGGGGGGGGGGGGGGGGGGGGGGGGGGGGGGGGGGGGGGGGGGGGGGGGGGGGGGGGGGGGGGGGGGGGGGGGGGGGGGGGGGGGGGGGGGGGGGGGGGGGGGGGGGGGGGGGGGGGGGGGGGGGGGGGGGGGGGGGGGGGGGGGGGGGGGGGGGGGGGGGGGGGGGGGGGGGGGGGGGGGGGGGGGGGGGGGGGGGGGGGGGGGGGGGGGGGGGGGGGGGGGGGGGGGGGGGGGGGGGGGGGGGGGGGGGGGGGGGGGGGGGGGGGGGGGGGGGGGGGGGGGGGGGGGGGGGGGGGGGGGGGGGGGGGGGGGGGGGGGGGGGGGGGGGGGGGGGGGGGGGGGGGGGGGGGGGGGGGGGGGGGGGGGGGGGGGGGGGGGGGGGGGGGGGGGGGGGGGGGGGGGGGGGGGGGGGGGGGGGGGGGGGGGGGGGGGGGGGGGGGGGGGGGGGGGGGGGGGGGGGGGGGGGGGGGGGGGGGGGGGGGGGGGGGGGGGGGGGGGGGGGGGGGGGGGGGGGGGGGGGGGGGGGGGGGGGGGGGGGGGGGGGGGGGGGGGGGGGGGGGGGGGGGGGGGGGGGGGGGGGGGGGGGGGGGGGGGGGGGGGGGGGGGGGGGGGGGGGGGGGGGGGGGGGGGGGGGGGGGGGGGGGGGGGGGGGGGGGGGGGGGGGGGGGGGGGGGGGGGGGGGGGGGGGGGGGGGGGGGGGGGGGGGGGGGGGGGGGGGGGGGGGGGGGGGGGGGGGGGGGGGGGGGGGGGGGGGGGGGGGGGGGGGGGGGGGGGGGGGGGGGGGGGGGGGGGGGGGGGGGGGGGGGGGGGGGGGGGGGGGGGGGGGGGGGGGGGGGGGGGGGGGGGGGGGGGGGGGGGGGGGGGGGGGGGGGGGGGGGGGGGGGGGGGGGGGGGGGGGGGGGGGGGGGGGGGGGGGGGGGGGGGGGGGGGGGGGGGGGGGGGGGGGGGGGGGGGGGGGGGGGGGGGGGGGGGGGGGGGGGGGGGGGGGGGGGGGGGGGGGGGGGGGGGGGGGGGGGGGGGGGGGGGGGGGGGGGGGGGGGGGGGGGGGGGGGGGGGGGGGGGGGGGGGGGGGGGGGGGGGGGGGGGGGGGGGGGGGGGGGGGGGGGGGGGGGGGGGGGGGGGGGGGGGGGGGGGGGGGGGGGGGGGGGGGGGGGGGGGGGGGGGGGGGGGGGGGGGGGGGGGGGGGGGGGGGGGGGGGGGGGGGGGGGGGGGGGGGGGGGGGGGGGGGGGGGGGGGGGGGGGGGGGGGGGGGGGGGGGGGGGGGGGGGGGGGGGGGGGGGGGGGGGGGGGGGGGGGGGGGGGGGGGGGGGGGGGGGGGGGGGGGGGGGGGGGGGGGGGGGGGGGGGGGGGGGGGGGGGGGGGGGGGGGGGGGGGGGGGGGGGGGGGGGGGGGGGGGGGGGGGGGGGGGGGGGGGGGGGGGGGGGGGGGGGGGGGGGGGGGGGGGGGGGGGGGGGGGGGGGGGGGGGGGGGGGGGGGGGGGGGGGGGGGGGGGGGGGGGGGGGGGGGGGGGGGGGGGGGGGGGGTGCTGCGGTCTACATCATCATCACCAATGCCAAGCACCGCTTCGGAGGCTTTGGCGCAGGCCCAACTGCTATTGAGGTTTTCACCGGTAGCCGATCAGATGGATGAGTGGAGAGCCACCATTCAGAGTCTGATTGGCTTCGCCGAGGCTGGAGGCTCACAGCGAGCTGGCCCGCCACGGCCTCCCTCGACGACGACGACGGCCCACGCCGCTGGCCGTGCGGAAGGAGTCACCCCCATGGTGCAATCCCCACCCTTGTCATGTCTACTAAATAATGTACATAAGTGAAGTGGCACCGTTACCCATCAGCAATATGCCGCCATCAAGGCGCATGGAGGGGAGAAAGCCATCGAGGACTATGGTGTGGGACCCCGGCTCAGAGCAACCGGTTTACCTTGCATTGCCAGCCCAGAGATCATGTCTTCTGGCAATACACAACAACTTGGTACAGAAATACAACCGCTTTATTGATCTCTTGTGGGAACATAGGTTCGATGATACATACGAAAGAGGGCCACGAGACCAAGAGCTTGATAACGTCTCAATGGCGTCGTCCGATCCTCAGGCACATCAAGACCGACGGCGAGCCCTGGAGGACAGGCAAATGGAGGGCGCGCATGTCGCCATCGGGTGACGCCGCGATGGCCACCACCAGTCCAATGGGCGCGATGGCCCCAACGTCAATGAGCCTGCGCTCGGTAGAGGTGGCATAGCCACGGCGGTGACCTTCGTCCCAAGGCAAATCGCAATCCTACGGCCGCCCCCCGTGCGGGCGCGGTCGCAGGACATGCACCGCCTCCGGAGCAAACTGGCCCAACCAATGCTCCGAACGGAGTCATTGGCCCACGCACGCCATCACCACGTCACCACGCCATCCCAGCGACTGGCTCTCACCGACGGGAGCCTGGCGCAGCCACCGCCGACACCATCAGGAGCTGGGCGATGCTGCGGTCTACATCATCATCACCAATGCCAAGCACCGCTTCGGAGGCTTTGGCGCAGGCCCAACTGCTATTGAGGTTTTGGGGGGGGGGGGGGGGGGGGGGGGGGGGGGGGGGGGGGGGGGGGGGGGGGGGGGGGGGGGGGGGGGGGGGGGGGGGGGGGGGGGGGGGGGGGGGGGGGGGGGGGGGGGGGGGGGGGGGGGGGGGGGGGGGGGGGGGGGGGGGGGGGGGGGGGGGGGGGGGGGGGGGGGGGGGGGGGGGGGGGGGGGGGGGGGGGGGGGGGGGGGGGGGGGGGGGGGGGGGGGGGGGGGGGGGGGGGGGGGGGGGGGGGGGGGGGGGGGGGGGGGGGGGGGGGGGGGGGGGGGGGGGGGGGGGGGGGGGGGGGGGGGGGGGGGGGGGGGGGGGGGGGGGGGGGGGGGGGGGGGGGGGGGGGGGGGGGGGGGGGGGGGGGGGGGGGGGGGGGGGGGGGGGGGGGGGGGGGGGGGGGGGGGGGGGGGGGGGGGGGGGGGGGGGGGGGGGGGGGGGGGGGGGGGGGGGGGGGGGGGGGGGGGGGGGGGGGGGGGGGGGGGGGGGGGGGGGGGGGGGGGGGGGGGGGGGGGGGGGGGGGGGGGGGGGGGGGGGGGGGGGGGGGGGGGGGGGGGGGGGGGGGGGGGGGGGGGGGGGGGGGGGGGGGGGGGGGGGGGGGGGGGGGGGGGGGGGGGGGGGGGGGGGGGGGGGGGGGGGGGGGGGGGGGGGGGGGGGGGGGGGGGGGGGGGGGGGGGGGGGGGGGGGGGGGGGGGGGGGGGGGGGGGGGGGGGGGGGGGGGGGGGGGGGGGGGGGGGGGGGGGGGGGGGGGGGGGGGGGGGGGGGGGGGGGGGGGGGGGGGGGGGGGGGGGGGGGGGGGGGGGGGGGGGGGGGGGGGGGGGGGGGGGGGGGGGGGGGGGGGGGGGGGGGGGGGGGGGGGGGGGGGGGGGGGGGGGGGGGGGGGGGGGGGGGGGGGGGGGGGGGGGGGGGGGGGGGGGGGGGGGGGGGGGGGGGGGGGGGGGGGGGGGGGGGGGGGGGGGGGGGGGGGGGGGGGGGGGGGGGGGGGGGGGGGGGGGGGGGGGGGGGGGGGGGGGGGGGGGGGGGGGGGGGGGGGGGGGGGGGGGGGGGGGGGGGGGGGGGGGGGGGGGGGGGGGGGGGGGGGGGGGGGGGGGGGGGGGGGGGGGGGGGGGGGGGGGGGGGGGGGGGGGGGGGGGGGGGGGGGGGGGGGGGGGGGGGGGGGGGGGGGGGGGGGGGGGGGGGGGGGGGGGGGGGGGGGGGGGGGGGGGGGGGGGGGGGGGGGGGGGGGGGGGGGGGGGGGGGGGGGGGGGGGGGGGGGGGGGGGGGGGGGGGGGGGGGGGGGGGGGGGGGGGGGGGGGGGGGGGGGGGGGGGGGGGGGGGGGGGGGGGGGGGGGGGGGGGGGGGGGGGGGGGGGGGGGGGGGGGGGGGGGGGGGGGGGGGGGGGGGGGGGGGGGGGGGGGGGGGGGGGGGGGGGGGGGGGGGGGGGGGGGGGGGGGGGGGGGGGGGGGGGGGGGGGGGGGGGGGGGGGGGGGGGGGGGGGGGGGGGGGGGGGGGGGGGGGGGGGGGGGGGGGGGGGGGGGGGGGGGGGGGGGGGGGGGGGGGGGGGGGGGGGGGGGGGGGGGGGGGGGGGGGGGGGGGGGGGGGGGGGGGGGGGGGGGGGGGGGGGGGGGGGGGGGGGGGGGGGGGGGGGGGGGGGGGGGGGGGGGGGGGGGGGGGGGGGGGGGGGGGGGGGGGGGGGGGGGGGGGGGGGGGGGGGGGGGGGGGGGGGGGGGGGGGGGGGAGGTCCGAAAGCAAGCTTTGGAGCGGCAGCAATTCATTGCAGAAAAGATCAAGAAACTTGAGGCAGCTGGTTTGGTCAGAGGAGTCCTGCATCCAACATGGTTAGCAAACCCAGTGGTCGTACGCAAGGCTAACGGAAAATGGAGGCTTGCATAGATTTCATGGATCTTAACAAGGCCTGCCCGAAGGACCCAGGGGGGGGGGGGGGGGGGGGGGGGGGGGGGGGGGGGGGGGGGGGGGGGGGGGGGGGGGGGGGGGGGGGGGGGGGGGGGGGGGGGGGATCAGATTTTTATGTCCAAATAAGATGAGGAGAAGACCTCATTCATCACCCCATGTGGCACATACTGCTTCATGTGCATGCCTTTTGGGTTGAAGAGTGCCGGGTCCACTTTTGCAAGAGCAGTGCAGATTGGTTTTGAATCACAGTTGCAAAGGAACATTGAAGCTTACATGGATGGTATTGTGGTCAAGACCAAGGACAGATCAACCCTCATCTAGGATTTAGAAGAGACATTTGCCAATCTACGCAAGATCAACTTGAAGCTAAACTCGGAGAAGTGCGTGTTTGGCATTCCCTCTGGCAAGCTACTTGGTTTCTTTGTGTCCCACCGCAGGATAGAGGCCAACCCCAATAAGATCAAGGCCATCGAGCAGATTCAGGCACCTAAGACAGTTAAGGATGTGAGGCATTTGACACGGTGCGTTGCCGCGCTTAGCAGATTCATCTCCAAGTCTGTCGAGCATGCCTTGTCGTTCTTCAAGATCTTCAAGAAGGCAGGACCCATGAAGTGGACCCCGGAAGTAGATACAACACTACAAGATTTGAAGACCTACTTGTCCTCTGTGCCCACTCTGGTTG
>JAAAWM010007973.1:0-11152 GCA_036873465.1 Thinopyrum obtusiflorum
GAGTGAGAGGGTCGGCCGCGTGGGGAGGATAAGGTAGGGTTAGTAGTAGCGCGGGTTCGTGAAAAGCGCTACTGCTACAGAGCATAGCAGTAGCGCTGGGTACGGATATGCGCTACTGCTAAGTGGGGCTAGCCATGTGCGCCCAGTTCAAACTTAGCAGCAGCGCGTTTTGCTAGTACGCGCTACTGCTAAAATGATAGCAGTAGCGCGGTTTATTTACACGCGCTACTACTAAGTAGCAGTAGCGCATGATTTTGTGCAACGCTACTGCTAAGATGCTGTGTATAAGGTTTTCCCTAGTAGTGCATCCATGGAGGGAGAAAACCTCCCTGGCCATACGCTCCAGCCGTGTAGACGCCATCATAAAAAGCTCTCTGTCCTCCGACTTCTGCAGGATAGACCAAGTACGGAGCCATCGCGTACATGCATGAATAACCTGCACAGGAGAAGAACCACATTTATTATTAAAAACCACATCACTCCTGGTAAGCCACAATGCCCATCATAAGGCAGCCACCCCCACAAGAATATGTGCAGAAAACTATTTATCAATACCCCGCAACCAATTGCCGAACATGTTACATGCACTACGTGGGGGGTATAGATTTGAAGCTACTTGAACTATGGCCCATACTGCACGAGCAAATTTACACTCAGAAGGGGGGGGGTACTTGAACTATGGCCCATACTGCACGAGCAAATTTACACTCAGAAAATAAGTGTTTAGTAGACTCGTCATGTTGGCAAAAGACACATGTCTTGCTACCTTGCCAGTTACATAGAGCCAAATTATCTCTAGTTAAGATGACCCCTCTGCTTAAAAACCAGAGGAATATCTTCACTCTTAGAGGAATTTTTAGCTTCCACAATTTTTGTTATCAACGGGAACATCAATATGAGACATCGCATCATATAAGGACTTGACTGAGGAACTGCTGTTTTGATGCAGTTTCCATCGAAACTTGTCCGGCTCGCTTGTCAGTTGAATGTCCTCCAGACGAGAGAGTAACTCATTTCATGCAGCCAGGCGAGGGCCAAAGAGGTCCCTGTTGGTGTCAAAACCGGCAGATCTCGGGTAGGGGGTCCCGAACTATGCGTCTAAGGATCGAAGGTAACATGAGGAAGGGGACATGATGTTTACCCAGGTTCGGGCCTGTGGCACCCCGATCCGCATGGAGCAGGGGGCCTTCGCACGTCAGCCCAGGATAACACCTGACGCACAACAGGTCCATGATACAGCATTCCAGGTGCAATAATATTCATCAAATACATGTGTATATGATTACATCATTGATGAATACAATTATCTAGCATAGCCCTAAGGCTATTTAAATGGCAGCGGAAGTTTATTTAAATGACGGCGGAAGTCTTGGTTTGGCAGCATAACAACTCTGGCTGGGCTCCACAATTCACAGGACTGGCAAGATTACGGCCTAGCACGACGAAACGAGCGAACAATTTGGGCATGACCTACAAAACTGGCATGACACGCTAGGTCAGTACATTGAATGTACTTGCAAGACAACCAAATACATAACATCCAAACAAACAGATGACAAAGCAAGAACCAAGCGTCTGCAATAACCTATCTCATAGTAGAAGCTAAACATGGCAATGATATTAACTAGAGACATGGATCAAAATAAGCATGAACAACATCATGGCATCTACTAGCATGGCAATAACATGGCATATCAACTCACTTCTAGTATGGCAACAACAGAACATAGCCCCCCCCCCCCCCCCCCCCCCCCCCCCCCCCCCCCCCCCCCCCCCCCCCCCCCCCCCCCCCCCCCCCCCCCCCCCCCCCCCCCCCCCCCCCCCCCCCCCCCCCCCCCCCCCCCCCCCCCCCCCCCCCCCCCCCCCCCCCCCCCCCCCCCCCCCCCCCCCCCCCCCCCCCCCCCCCCCCCCCCCCCCCCCCCCCCCCCCCCCCCCCCCCCCCCCCCCCCCCCCCCCCCCCCCCCCCCCCCCCCCCCCCCCCCCCCCCCCCCCCCCCCCCCCCCCCCCCCCCCCCCCCCCCCCCCCCCCCCCCCCCCCCCCCCCCCCCCCCCCCCCCCCCCCCCCCCCCCCCCCCCCCCCCCCCCCCCCCCCCCCCCCCCCCCCCCCCCCCCCCCCCCCCCCCCCCCCCCCCCCCCCCCCCCCCCCCCCCCCCCCCCCCCCCCCCCCCCCCCCCCCCCCCCCCCCCCCCCCCCCCCCCCCCCCCCCCCCCCCCCCCCCCCCCCCCCCCCCCCCCCCCCCCCCCCCCCCCCCCCCCCCCCCCCCCCCCCCCCCCCCCCCCCCCCCCCCCCCCCCCCCCCCCCCCCCCCCCCCCCCCCCCCCCCCCCCCCCCCCCCCCCCCCCCCCCCCCCCCCCCCCCCCCCCCCCCCCCCCCCCCCCCCCCCCCCCCCCCCCCCCCCCCCCCCCCCCCCCCCCCCCCCCCCCCCCCCCCCCCCCCCCCCCCCCCCCCCCCCCCCCCCCCCCCCCCCCCCCCCCCCCCCCCCCCCCCCCCCCCCCCCCCCCCCCCCCCCCCCCCCCCCCCCCCCCCCCCCCCCCCCCCCCCCCCCCCCCCCCCCCCCCCCCCCCCCCCCCCCCCCCCCCCCCCCCCCCCCCCCCCCCCCCCCCCCCCCCCACCCCCCTCCACAGGCAGAAGGGTTCGGCACCCTGTAACTCATATACACATAATCCACTCGACCACCTCTGGGCTCCGAGATGTAGGGCTTTTACTTCCTCCGAGAAGGGCCTGAACTCGTACATCTCTTGTGTTTACAACCTCTCCATAGCTAGGACCTTGCCTCTCCATACCTACCCCCCACTCTACTGTCAGACTTAGAACCACGACAGTTGGCGCCCACCGTGGGGCAGGTGTTTTAGCGATTTTGTGGAGAAGTTGCGATTCTTCCGAGTACTTCCATCATGGTGGCTGCTGGAGTTTTGGTTGAGGGTCGAGAGATCCGTCTCGGTGCTCTCACCTTCGTCGCCGACGACTCCGCCTGGCTCCAGGAGGCTCCACTCGACGTTGATGCGCTCCCCGTCCGCGGTGCGACGCATTTTCGCGCATGTGTCCGCGGCGTTCTGCTGCGGCAACCGTCGACTCCGTATCGGTCGACTCCCCCATCGACCACCCTCCCGGTCTCCCGCCAGCGCAAGCGCTCGGGCCGGTCGAGGCTTCAGCGGTGGGTGAGGCACGCGGTGGCTCGCCAGACGGCCACCACCCAAGTTGCGGCAATCGAGCCCGACGAATCTCTCTACGGCCTGTTCGATCTGTCGACTGGCTCCGTAGAGACTGCATCCAAGTGCGATAGCAGTGATCCAGCGGCGGAAATCCTGATGGTCGACGGGCTCCGCAGTCCCCCTGGCTTCGCCCGTGATGGTGGGGCAGGCGACGGAGGCGACCCCGCACGAGACCACGAAGAGTACCAGCCCGAGCCACTCGACTCTCTGCAAAGAGAGGAACTTCGCCGCAGGAACGTGGATGTCCTGCGTACTCCCATCGCAGGAGAAACCCCCGAGGCTCGCGCCTTGGAGGAGGCACGTTTAGCCAATTTGGCCGAACGCACTCGACTGGAGAATCTTCAGCGAGCACTCAACGAGCGCGCGTGGCAACGAGTTCCCGACACCAGTCGACGTCAACTCTTCCCGCCGACTCAGGTATATCGAACCCCAATCCAGAATTTAGCAGCTGCGACCCGTATAGCAGAGTCCATCCAGCCCTCTCAGTCGGAAGCTGGCAGAGGCTTGATGCAGATCAAGGATCTGCTTCGGGCAGCAGGAGATCAGAATTCGGCCGTGTCGCAGTCGCGCAACAGAATTCATAGTCGATCCGTCGCTGCGAATACGGTTCAGTCGGCTCACAGTCCCAGATCGCCTCCGCGGCGTGAAGGGCGCGAGAATCGGCGAGACCAATATGGTGACCAACTCGACCAAGATGATACGCGTCGAGGGCCCAATTCCCCTCCGAGGGGTGGGTCTTACGCTCCTCGGCAGCAAGATGACAGACGTCAGCTCAGTGCGGGGCGAAGAGTTCCAGTCGACCCCAGAGAACCAGGCTTCAATGCGCGATCCATTATCGTGCAAGGCTTAGTCGACCGGAACAGAGCCCATCGAGGTGGACTCGACAGAGATGTGCCCACAAGCAGTCGAGTGCATGTTTCTGGTCCTGGATGTTTCAGCAGAGCTATCAGAGCCGCAGTTATCCCTCCCAATTTCAGGTTGGCAACAGGAGTCAGCAAGTTCACTGGTGAGTCTAAGCCTGAAACTTGGCTTGAGGACTACCGAGTGGCGGTTCAGATTGGTGGTGGGAACGACGAGGTGGTCATGAAGCATTTGCCCCTCATGCTGGAAGGTTCTGCCAGGGCATGGTTGACTCAATTACCTCCTAGCAGCATTTACACTTGGGAAGATCTGTCCCGAGTGTTCATCCGAACGTTTGAAGGAACTTGCAAGCGACCGGCTGGATTGACGGAGCTGCAAGTCTGCGTGCAGAAGACCAATGAGACTCTCAGGGAGTATATTCAGAGATGGATCACTTTGCACCATACTATGGAAAATGTGTCTGATCATCATGCAGTCTGCGCCTTTAAGGATGGTGTCAAGAACAGAGAATTGAGTTTGAAATTTGGTCGAACCGGTGACATGACCTTGAGTCGGATGATGGAGATTGCTACCAAGTATGCCAACGGCGAAGAAGAAGACCGACTCCGAAGCGGCAAGCACAAGCCGAGTCAGTCGGAAAAGGGAAACACCAGTCAGAAACAGAAAGTTACTGTCCAGTAACTTGCAGTGAAGTAAAAATCAAGTTCACTGCGTCTGAGCTCAAACCAAAGTGTGGTAACCTGTAAATCTACCACGGACAACATGCCAGACATGAAGTTTAGGCTTAGCTCGGCCTGAGGTCAGAGTTCACGCGGTGACCGCGTTTGACCAAGCGTGCTGGCATGCAGCCGACGCGCTTTGCGTCGCGCCCGAGCCTCTATTGCTCGCGTGATTGCTTCCCCGCCTGCCAAACCTTGCCAAATCCCGCCACCATCACTGTCCCGACGCCATTAACTTCACCCTGGCACTCGCCGACACCGGAGCTCGCAGCAGCGAGCACGGGCGCGGTCCGGCAACCCAACAGTGCGTTGTGCACTGTGTTCGTCGCCTTCTCCTCACTCCTGTGCTCGTCTCCGCGCGCCCACAGTTACCGCGTGAGTTGTGTCGCCTTCCTCCTCTCTCACTGCCGTCGCTCATCACCGGGCGCAGCATCCAGGTGTCCTCCGGCGGAGCCCGAGCACCTCTCGTCGCTCAGCTATAAATAGAGTTGTCCCCAGCCTCCTCGAACATCATCCACTCCTCGGACACTCTCCACAAACCTGTAGAAAGCCGTGGCCCGGCCGTGCAGGCCTCGGGCCGCCATCCCCGAGCTTGAGCTCGCCGGTGATCCCCTTTATCCGTCCGCACCACTCCAGCCCCTCCCAAGCTCAGGAGACTCTTCCAGGGCCTCCAAAGTGCTTCGGTGGTGCCGTTCCGCCCGGTTGGAGCCCCTGGTGCTGCCTCTAGTCGCCGTCGTCTTCAACTCCAGCGACCTCTGCCTTCTGTCGCTGATGGGGTAATGTACCTAGGGTAGGGTCACAGACCTGATCTAAGTACCCTGCCCAAGGACACCCTTGGAAGAGGTCACCTTCCAGTCGACCAACGAGGGACTCACTCGACTGACTTGAAGCCCCCCCCCCCCCCCCCCCCCCCCCCCCCCCCCCCCCCCCCCCCCCCCCCCCCCCCCCCCCCCCCCCCCCCCCCCCCCCCCCCCCCCCCCCCCCCCCCCCCCCCCCCCCCCCCCCCCCCCCCCCCCCCCCCCCCCCCCCCCCCCCCCCCCCCCCCCCCCCCCCCCCCCCCCCCCCCCCCCCCCCCCCCCCCCCCCCCCCCCCCCCCCCCCCCCCCCCCCCCCCCCCCCCCCCCCCCCCCCCCCCCCCCCCCCCCCCCCCCCCCCCCCCCCCCCCCCCCCCCCCCCCCCCCCCCCCCCCCCCCCCCCCCCCCCCCCCCATGCCGGGTGTTCCCAGGGGGCTGGCTGAGCACCGTTTGCGAGTCGACCCGAAAGTGAAACCAGTCAAGGAACATCTTCGACGGTCTGCCGTACAGAAGAGAAAAGCAATTGGTGAAGAAGTGGCTCGGCTCCTGGCAGCTGAGTTCATCCGAGAGATTTACCACTCCGAGTGGCTCGCCAATGTTGTCATGGTCCCAAAGAAGGACGCCTCACTTCGCATGTGCATTGACTTCAAGCATATCAATCAGGCCTGCCCGAAAGATCATTTTCCTCTCCCCCGCATCGACCAAATAGTCGACTCGACTGCGGGGTGTGAGCGCTTGTCCTTTTTGGACGCCTATTCCGGGTATCATCAGATCCGACTATATGGACCCGATGAGATAAAAACAGCTTTCATCACTCCATTCGGGTGCTTCTGTTATGTCACCATGCCATTCGGCCTCAAGAACGCCGGAGCCTCATTCATGAGAATGATTCAGAAGTGTTTGCTCACTCAAATCAATCAGAATGTGGAAGCTTATATGGATGATATTGTGGTCAAGTTGCGTAAAGGTTCCGACCTGCTGGCTGACCTTGCTGAAACCTTTGCCAACCTCAGAAGGTATGATATCAAGCTGAATCCATCAAAGTGCACATTCGGAGTCCCAGGTGGAAAGTTACTCGGTTTTCTCGTTTCCGAGCGGGGGATCGACGTAAACCCGGAGAAAGTTGGTGCCATCCTCCGAATGAAATGCCCTGTGCATGTGCATGATGTCCAGAAGCTTACTGGTTGTTTGGCCGCCTTGAGTCGATTCATCTCTCGCCTCGGTGAAAAGGCATTGCCTCTTTACCGACTGATGAAAAAGTCTGACAAGTTCGAGTGGACTCCTGAAGCTGACGCCGCATTTGCAGAGCTCAAAGCCCTGCTTTCCACCCAGCCGGTGCTCGCTGCCCCAATCAGCAAAGAACCTTTACTGCTTTATATTGCAGCCACTGGACAAGTTGTCAGTACAATACTCATGGTCGAGCGGGAAGAAGAAGGAAAAGCCTATAAAGTTCAGCGCCCAGTGTACTATGTTTCTGAAGTCCTGACTCCATCCAAGCAAAGATATCCGCATTATCAGAAGCTTGTCTATGGAATTTACATGACCACGAAGAAGGTTGCACACTATTTCTCTGACCACTCCATTACAGTCGTCAGCGATGCCCCATTGTCGGAAATCCTGAACAACAGAGATGCAACTGGTCGAGTGGCAAAGTGGGCGATTGAACTCCTCCCCCCCCCCCCCCCCCCCCCCCCCCCCCCCCCCCCCCCCCCCCCCCCCCCCCCCCCCCCCCCCCCCCCCCCCCCCCCCCCCCCCCCCCCCCCCCCCCCCCCCCCCCCCCCCCCCCCCCCCCCCCCCCCCCCCCCCCCCCCCCCCCCCCCCCCCCCCCCCCCCCCCCCCCCCCCCCCCCCCCCCCCCCCCCCCCCCCCCCCCCCCCCCCCCCCCCCCCCCCCCCCCCCCCCCCCCCCCCCCCCCCCCCCCCCCCCCCCCCCCCCCCCCCCCCCCCCCCCCCCCCCCCCCCCCCCCCCCCCCCCCCCCCCCCCCCCCCCCCCCCCCCCCCCCCCCCCCCCCCCCCCCCCCCCCCCCCCCCCCCCCCCCCCCCCCCCCCCCCCCCCCCCCCCCCCCCCCCCCCCCCCCCCCCCCCCCCCCCCCCCCCCCCCCCCCCCCCCCCCCCCCCCCCCCCCCCCCCCCCCCCCCCCCCCCCCCCCCCCCCCCCCCCCCCCCCCCCCCCCCCCCCCCCCCCCCCCCCCCCCCCCCCCCCCCCCCCCCCCCCCCCCCCCCCCCCCCCCCCCCCCCCCCCCCCCCCCCCCCCCCCCCCCCCCCCCCCCCCCCCCCCCCCCCCCCCCCCCCCCCCCCCCCCCCCCCCCCCCCCCCCCCCCCCCCCCCCCCCCCCCCCCCCCCCCCCCCCCCCCCCCCCCCCCCCCCCCCCCCCCCCCCCCCCCCCCCCCCCCCCCCCCCCCCCCCCCCCCCCCCCCCCCCCCCCCCCCCCCCCCCCCCCCCCCCCCCCCCCCCCCCCCCCCCCCCCCCCCCCCCCCCCCCCCCCCCCCCCCCCCCCCCCCCCCCCCCCCCCCCCCCCCCCCCCCCCCCCCCCCCCCCCCCCCCCCCCCCCCCCCCCCCCCCCCCCCCCCCCCCCCCCCCCCCCCCCCCCCCCCCCCCCCCCCCCCCCCCCCCCCCCCCCCCCCCCCCCCCCCCCCCCCCCCCCCCCCCCCCCCCCCCCCCCCCCCCCCCCCCCCCCCCCCCCCCCCCCCCCCCCCCCCCCCCCCCCCCCCCCCCCCCCCCCCCCCCCCCCCCCCCCCCCCCCCCCCCCCCCCCCCCCCCCCCCCCCCCCCCCCCCCCCCCCCCCCCCCCCCCCCCCCCCCCCCCCCCCCCCCCCCCCCCCCCCCCCCCCCCCCCGAGTGATCTTCTCCACAATGCTCCTCGAGTTGAAATCTACAACGAAGCAGAGGCTGAACAAGCGCGGCAGGACGCAGTCGACCGTGCGACTGGAGTTGGTCAGAAGTGCATAACGCCAGAAGAAGGTCGACTCATCCTCAATGATATCCACTCGGGGACCTGTGGTCATCATGTGTCCTCTCGGACCATCGTGGCCAAAGCATACCGAGCCGGATTTTACTGGCCAAAGGCGAATGAGATGGCAAAAGAGATAGTAGATAAGTGCGAGGGATGTCAGTTCTACTCGAATATGTCGCACAAGCCCGCGTCAGCTCTGAAGACCATCCCACTCGTCTGGCCTTTCGCAGTATGGGGACTGGACATGATCGGTCCTCTGAGAACAGGACGAAGCGGCTTCACGCATGTACTGGTGGCAGTCGACAAGTTCACCAAGTGGGTAGAGGCTAAGCCAATCAAGAGCCTTGACACCGGTACTGCTGTTAGCTTCATCAGAGAACTAATATTCAGATATGGAGTCCCGCACAGCATCATTACGGATAATGGGTCGAACTTTGACTCGGAGGAATTCAGAGATTTCTGCAACTCCGAAGGCACACGGGTCGACTACGCTTCAGTCGCCCATCCGCAGTCGAATGGACAACCCCCCCCCCCCCCCCCCCCCCCCCCCCCCCCCCCCCCCCCCCCCCCCCCCCCCCCCCCCCCCCCCCCCCCCCCCCCCCCCCCCCCCCCCCCCCCCCCCCCCCCCCCCCCCCCCCCCCCCCCCCCCCCCCCCCCCCCCCCCCCCCCCCCCCCCCCCCCCCCCCCCCCCCCCCCCCCCCCCCCCCCCCCCCCCCCCCCCCCCCCCCCCCCCCCCCCCCCCCCCCCCCCCCCCCCCCCCCCCCCCCCGGTCCAATGCTCCGAGTGAACTTCAGTCGGCTGCTGCTGTTCAATCCACTCGGTGAGGAAATCTGCTATTGCCTGGGACTTAATGGCTTTCTTTGCCTCAAACTTGATATCAAGGGGAAGAAGTTCAATCGCCTCGGATCAGAGTCATCTCCCTTTCTTCCTCTAAAAGGTCGACTGCGTCCTGCCGCGCTTGTTCAGCTTCTGCTTCGTTGTAGATCTCAATTCGAGGAGCATTGTGGAGAAGATCACTCGGCAAGACTGCTTCAGCTCCGTAGACCAAGAAGAATGGAGTTCTTCCGGTCGATCGATTAGGTGTGGTCCGCAGTCCCCAAAGCACCGAGGGAAGTTCGTCGACCCACGCTCCAGCTGCATGCTTGAGATCACGCATCAGCCGGGGTTTCAATCCCTTGAGAATCAGGCCATTGGCTCGCTCTGCTTGTCCATTCGTCTGCGGATGGGCGACTGAAGCATAGTCGACTCGTGTACCTTGAGAGTTGCAGAAATCCCTGAATTCCTCCGAGTCAAAGTTCGACCCATTATCCGTAATGATGCTGTGCGGGACTCCATATCTGAATATCAGTTCCCTGATAAAGCTAACAACAGTACCGGCGTCAAGGTTCTTGATTGGTTTAGCCTCAATCCACTTGGTGAACTTGTCGACTGCCACCAGTACGTGCGTGAAGCCACTTCGACCTGTTCTCAAAGGACCAACCATGTCCAACCCCCATACTGCGAAAGGCCAGACGAGTGGAATGGTCTTCAGAGCTGATGCAGGCTTGTGCGACATATTCGAGTAGAACTGACATCCCTCGCACTTATCCACTATTTCCTTTGCCATCTCATTCGCCTTTGGCCAGTAAAATCCGGCTCGGTATGCTTTGGCCACGATGGTCTGAGAGGACGCATGATGACCACAGGTTCTCGAGTGAATATCATTAAGGATGATTCGACCTTCGTCTGGTGTTATGCACTTCTGACCAACTCCAGTCGCGCTTTCTCTATATAACTGTCCTTTGATTACGGTAAAGGCTTTAGATCGACGGACGATCTGTCGAGCCTCTTCCTCATCCTCCGGAAGCTCTTTTCTCAGGATATACGCGATATACGGAACTGTCCAGTCGGGAATGACCACCAAGACCTTCATGACCAAGTCGACCACTGCTGGGACTTCAATCTCAGTCGGATCTATGGCACTCTTGGGCTGTGGAGCTTCTTCGGTGAAAGGATCTTCTTTGACTGACGGAGTGTGTATATGCTCCAAGAACACACCACTCGGAATGGCTCCTCTCTTGGAACCTATCTTTGCTAGATCATCAGCTGCTTGATTTTTCAGTCGGGGTATATGATGGAGCTCCAACCCCTCGAACTTCTTTTCCAGCTTCCTCACTGCACTGCAGTATCCAGTCATGGCTGGGCTTCTCACGTCCCACTCCTTCATCACTTGGTTGACCACTAAATCTGAATCGCCATAGACCATCAGGCGACGGACGCCGAGTGAAATGGCCATGCGCAATCCGTATAAGAGGGCCTCATACTCTGCCTCATTGTTGGAGGAATCAAAGTGAATCTGGAGCACATATCTGAGCTTATCTCCTCTGGGGGAAACCAGGACAACCCCAGCACCGGAACCATTCAACATCTTAGAGCCATCAAAAAACATGGTCCAATGCTCCGAGTGAACTTCAGTCGGCTGCTGCTGTTCAATCCACTCGGCGAGGAAATCTGCTATTGCCTGGGACTTAATGGCTTTCTTTGCCTCAAACTTGATATCAAGGGGAAGAAGTTCAATCGCCCATTTCGCCACTCGACCAGTTGCATCTCTGTTGTGCAAAATCTCTGATAGTGGAGCGTC
>JAAAWM010007974.1:0-11156 GCA_036873465.1 Thinopyrum obtusiflorum
GGGGGGGGGGCTGCACCCCTTCCTTGTTTCCTACTCCTACTACATGGAAGGACTCCTAGTTGGACTAGGAAAGGGGGAATCCTACTCCCGGTGGGAGTAGGGCTCCCCTAGGGCACGCCATAGAGAGGGCCGGCCCTCCCCTCCTCCACTCCTTTATATGCGGGGGCAGGGGGCACCCCATAGACACACAATTTGATCTTCGTGATCGTTCCTTAGCCGTGTGCGGTGCCCCCCTCCACCATATTCCACCTCGGTCATATTGTAGCGGTGCTTAGGCGAAGCCCTGCGACGGAACTCCTCCCCGACGCTTTGCTGGATCGGAGCCCGGGGATCGTCATCGAGCTGAACGTGTGCCAAAGTTGCGAGATGATGTATTACGGAACGAGTAAAGAGACTTGCCGGTAACGAGATTGAACTAGGTATTGAGATACCGACGATCGAATCTCGGGCAAGTAACATACCGATGACAAAGGGAACAACGTATGTTGTTATGCGGTCTGACCGATAAAGATCTTCGTAGAATATGTAGGAGCCAATATGGGCATCCAGGTCCCGCTATTGTTTATTGACCGGAGACGTGTCTCGGTCATGTCTACATTGTTCTCGAACCGTAGGGTCCACACGCTTAAGGTTTCGATGACAGTTATATTATGAGTTTATGAGTTTTGATGTACCGAAGGAGTTCGGAGTCCCGGATGAGATCGGGGACATGACGAGGAGTCTCGAAATGGTGGAGACGTAAAGATCGATATATTGGACGACTATATTCGGACTTCGGAAAGGTTTTGAATGATTCGGATATTTTTCGGAGTACCGGAGAGTTATGGGAATTCGCCGGGAGAAGTATTGGGCCTTATTGGGCCATACGGGAAAGAGAGAGGGGCTGTCTAGGGCAGGCCGCGTGCCCCCCCCAAGGCCTAGTCCGAATTGGACTAGGGGGGGGGGCTGCACCCCTTGGGGGGGGGGGGGGGGGGGGGGGGGGGGGGGGGGGGGGGGGGGGGGGGGGGGGGGGGGGGGGGGGGGGGGGGGGGGGGGGGGGGGGGGGGGGGGGGGGGGGGGGGGGGGGGGGGGGGGGGGGGGGGGGGGGGGGGGGGGGGGGGGGGGGGGGGGGGGGGGGGGGGGGGGGGGGGGGGGGGGGGGGGGGGGGGGGGGGGGGGGGGGGGGGGGGGGGGGGGGGGGGGGGGGGGGGGGGGGGGGGGGGGGGGGGGGGGGGGGGGGGGGGGGGGGGGGGGGGGGGGGGGGGGGGGGGGGGGGGGGGGGGGGGGGGGGGGGGGGGGGGGGGGGGGGGGGGGGGGGGGGGGGGGGGGGGGGGGGGGGGGGGGGGGGGGGGGGGGGGGGGGGGGGGGGGGGGGGGGGGGGGGGGGGGGGGGGGGGGGGGGGGGGGGGGGGGGGGGGGGGGGGGGGGGGGGGGGGGGGGGGGGGGGGGGGGGGGGGGGGGGGGGGGGGGGGGGGGGGGGGGGGGGGGGGGGGGGGGGGGGGGGGGGGGGGGGGGGGGGGGGGGGGGGGGGGGGGGGGGGGGGGGGGGGGGGGGGGGGGGGGGGGGGGGGGGGGGGGGGGGGGGGGGGGGGGGGGGGGGGGGGGGGGGGGGGGGGGGGGGGGGGGGGGGGGGGGGGGGGGGGGGGGGGGGGGGGGGGGGGGGGGGGGGGGGGGGGGGGGGGGGGGGGGGGGGGGGGGGGGGGGGGGGGGGGGGGGGGGGGGGGGGGGGGGGGGGGGGGGGGGGGGGGGGGGGGGGGGGGGGGGGGGGGGGGGGGGGGGGGGGGGGGGGGGGGGGGGGGGGGGGGGGGGGGGGGGGGGGGGGGGGGGGGGGGGGGGGGGGGGGGGGGGGGGGGGGGGGGGGGGGGGGGGGGGGGGGGGGGGGGGGGGGGGGGGGGGGGGGGGGGGGGGGGGGGGGGGGGGGGGGGGGGGGGGGGGGGGGGGGGGGGGGGGGGGGGGGGGGGGGGGGGGGGGGGGGGGGGGGGGGGGGGGGGGGGGGGGGGGGGGGGGGGGGGGGGGGGGGGGGGGGGGGGGGGGGGGGGGGGGGGGGGGGGGGGGGGGGGGGGGGGGGGGGGGGGGGGGGGGGGGGGGGGGGGGGGGGGGGGGGGGGGGGGGGGGGGGGGGGGGGGGGGGGGGGGGGGGGGGGGGGGGGGGGGGGGGGGGGGGGGGGGGGGGGGGGGGGGGGGGGGGGGGGGGGGGGGGGGGGGGGGGGGGGGGGGGGGGGGGGGGGGGGGGGGGGGGGGGGGGGGGGGGGGGGGGGGGGGGGGGGGGGGGGGGGGGGGGGGGGGGGGGGGGGGGGGGGGGGGGGGGGGGGGGGGGGGGGGGGGGGGGGGGGGGGGGGGGGGGGGGGGGGGGGGGGGGGGGGGGGGGGGGGGGGGGGGGGGGGGGGGGGGGGGGGGGGGGGGGGGGGGGGGGGGGGGGGGGGGGGGGGGGGGGGGGGGGGGGGGGGGGGGGGGGGGGGGGGGGGGGGGGGGGGGGGGGGGGGGGGGGGGGGGGGGGGGGGGGGGGGGGGGGGGGGGGGGGGGGGGGGGGGGGGGGGGGGGGGGGGGGGGGGGGGACACGCTGTCGAGCAGAAGCCCTCGTCGCCGCCATTGGAGCGTCGGCGCGCCCTCTCGCCATGGCAAATGAAAGAAAGGGATCAAGCAGGAAGGAGATGAATGCAGAAGGACGATGTCCCTCTCCCTTTTTTATAGAGGGGCAGGGCCGGGGCTCGGCCCCCCAACCTAAGGGCGGCCGCCCCACTCGACCAATCTGGCCGCCAGAGGCACAGGGAATCAGCACCGACCCGCTACTCCAATCAGCAACGCCCAGCTTCCCGCCTCGGCAATAATGCCTGTGCCCTCCGTATTCGCCGCCTACCCTCCCTGAGGCATGGGGGACACGTGGCGAGCCAGCCGGAATTAAGAAGACAAGTGGAATGACCGTTTCCCGCCCCGTGATCGTGGGGCACAGGCGCCATGAAGGCCACGACCCGAGTCCACTTTGTAAATGAGCAGCGCCCCTGTGGCTTCCTCTTTTTATGGGGAAGACACGGGCCGCCTCTTTACTATTCACCACAAGGTGACGCAAGTGTGCTGCGACCGTTCCACGCACGACCCCCACATCACTTAATGCGAATCATGGGGAAGCACAACTGGCGAAGAAATTACCGCGGTTAAAACTCTGCCAGGCATACCCGCGCACCGTTCTGGGCCTGGCCTAACAATGCTTAGCACTTATGTGTGGCCCAAGCTCGGGGGCTCTTGTCGGTGTACAAAAGTAGGGGCCTTTCCGTACCCCTTTACTTGTGCACGGGCAGTCGTAGCCACACCTGCGGCCATGCTTGGCGGGGCAGAGGAAGGAAAGGTACGAGACTGCCAAGGCAGCACCCAAGCCAGAGGCATGAAGAGCAAAGGGGGCAAGATGGACTTCCCCCGGCAACAGCCTTGCCGGGGCGGCCTACATAGCCCCGGCAAGAGCCTTGCCGGGGCGACTTGCCCAACACCAGCAAGGCCGCCACCCTTGAGCCTGAGAGTTCTGACACCATCGACAACGTCGAAACCAAGACTCAGGGGCGCCTGCATGGTGGCATGCAGATCTTTGTGAAGACCAAAGGCCTGCAAGTCTACATAAGAACCAGAAGACAAAGACCCCCGGCAAGATCCTTGCTGGGGACGACCGCGAGACCCCGGCAAGACCCTTGCCGGGGGCATCTGCGGGGCCGTGGCCAGGCCCGCACCTACCAAAGTTCCACTGCCCCGCGGCCGTTCTGACGCGGCAACCAGCCCGCCAACTAGGCAAGCGCCTGCGTGGCAGCATGCAGCTTCTAGGCCACGTAGTCTAGCACCTGCGTGGTGGCATGCACATCCTCGTGAAGACCCTGCCACCGCACCAACATAGCGACCAGCCAGCCAGCATGGCGCTGCATGCCTCGTCGGCTTGGACGCGCGTCGAAGCAAGGCGAGGCGGCGATGGACGGGACGAGCTCTCTTGTCGTCCCTGATAAAGCAAGAGGGCACGTAGGCAGCGCATTAAATGCGTTTGTCCTACGGTGTCAGGCGATAAACTTGTACACTGTAGATACTTTCCACCTCCTGTGTGCCACTGTGGCGACTCCTTTGCCGGAAGGATTCGGACTTTTTGGGCTGGGCACGCATAGTAGCTAGTCCAAGAACTGAAGAACACGAGATAAACACAGACAAGCAGGACTAGGGTTTTACGCATCATTTGCGGCCTGAACCTGGGTAAAAATCCCCTCGCGTTGATCGTTAGACCTGCTCTGGGGGGGGGGGGGGGGGGGGGGGGGGGGGGGGGGGGGGGGGGGGGGGGGGGGGGGGGGGGGGGGGGGGGGGGGGGGGGGGGGGGGGGGGGGGGGGGGGGGGGGGGGGGGGGGGGGGGGGGGGGGGGGGGGGGGGGGGGGGGGGGGGGGGGGGGGGGGGGGGGGGGGGGGGGGGGGGGGGGGGGGGGGGGGGGGGGGGGGGGGGGGGGGGGGGGGGGGGGGGGGGGGGGGGGGGGGGGGGGGGGGGGGGGGGGGGGGGGGGGGGGGGGGGGGGGGGGGGGGGTGCCAAATCAGTCATTATGCACTGATTAGATAGCAACAGTGCTATCATACGTTGCTAGACTGTTCAGGCAGAGCGCATTGAATGCGCCACTTAGTGCCACATCAAGGCCTGCCCGGCAAGCCTTGCCAGACTGTTCGGCCACCTTCTCTCATGTCTGCATGACACATCGCTGGACGGGTGTCATTTGCAAGCGATTCCCATAGGAAGTGGCTACCATGTGGCAAAGAACAGCCACTTAGTCACTTTGAGGCTTGACACCGCACCGATTGATGACTTGCGTCACTATGAGGTGGTGCGGTGGAGCCTTGGCGGGGTAGTTTGCCTCCGTAAGCCCTGGCAAGCCTGCCGGGACAGTCTTGAGACTTGCTTCCGGGGTAACCTTGACCTCGCCAGGCTTGCCTGCCCGGCAGGGGAGGTCTCCCCTTAGTTGTATCCTGCTTCTTTAATTGGACTTGGTCTTCTTGATCTGCACTCTGATTCTTCAAAGAGCTGATTCGTTTGTGCTTGGTCTTGTCTTGGATGTTGTAATCTTGTCAGGTCGGTGGCTTGCTATCCGTGCACAAGTCAGGGGAAAACATACGCCCCTTTTTGTGTACCCTGATAGAAGCCCCCGGGCCTGAGCCATATGTTTCGCTAGGCATGTTGGGTTAGGCCCCAAATAGTGCACGGACACGTGGCGAGAAACCACTGTGTGTGTAGCAATTTGTCATGATAATCAGTCAATGCAATGTCCACTTCACGTATCTACCGCGGGTCATGGGGTAGTGGGACTGTAGCAGTTAATGTGAAATGGTAACTTTCTGAAGAGTCACGCCCTCTTCCACGTTCTTTCCTTAAGAAAGAGAAACGCGGAAGGGCACTGCTCATTCATTGCCTACTCTGCTCCTCCACCATCTTCTTCCGCAAGCCAAACAACCGCTCTTCCTCCCCGCCCGTACTCGCCGCCGGCCTCCCACCCAACGCCCTTTCTCCATCCTTGTTGTAGTCTTGAGGAATGGGGAAGAAAGCCGCCGCCAAGGGAAAGCAGACGACCGCTACGAAAGAGGCGGCCGCTGAGGGGAGCAAGAAGGCGACAGAGCTGGACAGGAAGCGGAGGGGAGACGTTGTCTTCTTCCTGTCGAACCTGGATGAGGATGTGCTGGAAGCAAGGTACAGATACCTGTGGGGGAGGGAAGTCCTGAAAGGGCACGACGCACCCAAGGATCTGGCGGATTCATACCGATTCTTCTGCGCATATTTCATCTGCGGCCTCTCCCCTCCCTTCTCAGATTCTTCGAGGCAATGATGATTCTTTATGGTTTCCATCTTCTGGATTTCACGCCAAATGCAATGGCGAGCATGGCAATTTTCATTCACTTGTGCGAGAATTTCATCAGAGTTGCCCCCAATGTCGAATTATTCAAGCACTACTTCATCCGGCGGGTGCAGAACAAAAACCACCGCCCCGAGAACATAAGTTGGATGCCACGGGTGGCGAGGGAAGTCTGGGATTACATCCCGGGTCAGCAATGCAGCAGATGGGAAGAATGGAGAGCAGATTGGTGCTGGATCCAAAACAAGGAAGCCTCGGAGTTCTGCCAGGCACGGACAAAGTGCATCAAGCATGACAACAATTAGCGGGAGGTCGGCCTCTCCGATGACAGGCTCCATCCGACAATAAACAGGATTACCCACTTAAAGGCTGCCGGGCTAACCATTGGGCATGTGGGAGCTAACTTCCTCCTTCGTCGCATCGCACCACTGCAGAAGAGGGACATGTTCGCCTGGGAGTATGGAGATGCTGCAGACAGGATGAGATTGCTCCCTGGCTTGGCTAATAACCTATAGGTTTATGGCCATACCTGGTTGTGCGATCAGTTTTTCGGTAGCCCTGGGCTATTCAAATTGCCGGAAAACATCATCCCACTGAACATCAACTCCGCCAGGGACCGTATTCTGAAATGGATGCCAGATTTCAATGCCCACGGAGGTTCGGGTGATTGGCGGTTGCCCACACTCAACAAAGAGCTGGAATGGACCTCCACCCTGGTGGAGAAGGCCACTAGGGTGGAGACCAGAATGTACAAGCGCACCTCCATGGTGGAGGCAGTGTACATCAGGAAACGCCTGGAGGAGGACAGGGCACTCAAAGCTGCAGTGATGGCAAAGTCCAGGAAGGCGGCAAAGGGAAGGGGAAAGGCTGAGGATGGAGGGTCCGCCCATGGCGCAGGCGAGGCACAAGCCTCGGGGGAGGTTGCCGGGAATGACCCTGGCGGGAGTGAGCGTGCCGAGGGTGAGCCTGCCGGGAACGAGCCTTACGGATCGAGGCTTTATAAGCCGCGGCAGCAGAGGCCCAAGAGGGAGAGTAGGTCGAGGAGGTGGAGGAACCTGTGGAGGAGTGGCTCGTCGCAGGCCCTCAAGCTCCCGAGCCGGTCTTGGATCCACGCCCCCTGCAGGCGGGCTGCCAACCGGGGAGCAGTGGGCCCCGATCATGCACCTGCCGTGAAGAAGGTGAAGAAGACTTCCTCCAGGGGCAGCAAGCCGGATGCGGTATGCCAGCAATCCTCCTACCTTGCCAAGGCTAAAACCTCTCCCACCAAGCAATTGGCGGCTGTGGAAGTTGACTCCAACTCCCAGTCCAATTCGGGTTCTTCGTAGAGCTCGTCCTCGTCGGAGCCCCCTGCGCCTCAGCAAGGCTCAAAGTTGCCTGGGAGCTCCATTCCCCCGCTCCAGAAAAGAAGCAGGGTGCCCTCGCCGCCCATGGAGTTTGAGCTGAGCTCCATGCTCATTGATGAAGAGTAAGGAGGACCACTCTTCTTTCTTTGCGGCAACTTTAATATGCTTGCTTCTGCTTGCTGACTGATGATTTTCTTTTTCTTGCTGCCGTTGCCAGGGAGAAGGAGGGGGAGACAGAAACCCGCATCCACCTGTCCAAATGGCTCAAACATGCAGAGCCGCCGAAGCATATGGAGGGCACGGGCCTGGCGGGGAGCAACACAATTGTCCCGCCACCAAGCCCCCAGCTCAGCCCCCAGCGAGGAAGCATAGGATTGGCCCCTCCTATGGGGGGGCGATGCAGCAGAGCTCTCATCCTCTTCGGCTGGAAGAGGAGGAGGGGAGATACAGGATGAGCCCCTCCAAGAAGGACTAACTCTGCCCGCTGGTCGAGTTGAGGAGCCCCCGACGATGGCTTCCACGGGAGAGCTCGCCCAGAACAACGTCGAGAGTGTTGCGGGAGTGGACGGAAACCATGGCTTGGCAACTGATGTTACCGGGGAAACCGAGGCCTCCACCCGGCAGACTCCTCCGGGTAATTCTTCCCCCTCCCATTCTCTCTTCTCTTTTTTTACCGGCTTGCTTCATGCTTCAGGCTTTCCTGATATCTCTGCTTCTTACTTCTGCTTGCCGTCTTCGTTTGCAGCCCCTCAGGCCGAAGAACCTGAGCTCCTGGAAGAAGTGGCCAGTATAGGGAGAGATGCCGCGGATGAAGCCGCCAAGATCACTGCCGCGGAGGAGCAGGGACATGCTGCCGGGGGTGCCCACGAGCCCCCGATGGAGGCGGAGCAGATCCACGGTAGCGAGCCAGGGGCAGGGGTCCCAGTCAAGGAGAAAGTTCCCCTCCAAACCATGGATCCCCTCCCCTCATTCGGTACCGTGGTGGAGGCCTCGCAGCCACCCTCGAGGTAGTTGGCGATGGTGCTTACGCAGCCTGGGCTCGGAGCCCCCGGCTCGTCAACGACGATGAGCGTAGACCTTGATGAAGAGCTCCATCGCATCTTGGTGTCGCTGTATCAAGGGGCCAAGGAAGTCAACGACTCCGTCGTTGTCACGATGGACTTTTCTTTTATGGAGTCCATGGCGGTAGGGCTTAAGGAGATGCAGGGTCGGCATAGCCGGAAGTGGGAGGCGCTGAAGGAGCAGCCCAAGTCTGCCAACAAGGTGGACCAGCAACTGAGGAACAAGGGTAATGAGCTGTGTTATTGGCACGGCAAGCAATTCCAGGTCCTCATGAAGCAGCAAGAGACCATCACGATGGTGAGGGAGGATGTCACTGCCCGGGAGGGAGGCGCTTCTGGACGCCAGAGAGCAGGACATTTCTTCCTGGGAGGAGAAACTTGAGGCCACCTTCCGCGTCAAGGACGATGATCTGGAAGCCCTTGTGCAACAGCGCACCAAGGAGCTGGAGGACAAACACAAGGCTGCCCTGGATGCCCTTGCTGCTGCTTTTGCGTCCCAGCTGAAGAATTTTGACAATGTCCTTGCCGCTGCTTCCTCTACCAAAACTTCCCTTCAACAACATGTCGCGAAATTGACCGAAGAGCTTGCCGGGAATGCCCAAGAGGTCATGACCCTAAAGGAGGAGGCGCATAAAGCAGAGACCCTTCTGAAGGATACACAATCACAGCTCTCCTCCAAGAGTCAAGACCTCGGAACCGCCAATGGCATCATTGAAGATATGAAGGCCAGGATCGGCACCTTGGAGAGTTCTATAGAGTCCAGTGGGGCTCGCGAGGAGCAGCTGACGAAGGACCTAGACACTGCAATGCATCTTCGGAAGGATGCAGAGGAGATGCTGGCAAATCATGTCAGATTTGGGGCTCTGCAGACCCTTGATAGATTCGACCTCTAGGGTGCATGCGAAGAACTCAACCTCCCGAGTCTGCCTATTCACCAATCTCATGGCCTAGCTCTAAGAATGGGAAGGAAACGGGACACAGTAGTTTACCCAGGTTCGGGCCACCTAGCGGTGTAAAACCCTACTCCTGCTTTGTGGTGGATTGGCCTCGAGGGGCTGAGGATGAGCTAGTAAAGTGGAAGAACAATCTCAGGAGGTGTGTTGTTGAGCTGGTGGGGTGAGGATGATCTGAATGATCTCCTCTCTATGGTGGTGGCTAGGTCCTATTTATAGTGGCCTTGGTCCTCTTCCCAAATGAAGGCGGGAAGGGATCCCACAACGGCCAAATTCGAAGGGAGACAACTAGTACATCTTATCCTGACAAAAGTAGTCTTTGCCTGCAAAGCCTCTGGTCATGACGCCATGGTGGGCTCAGTGATGACCTCCGTCCTACCGTGCTGGCAGTCTTGGTCTTGTTGCATGGGAATGGAAATCTTTGGCTGATTCCTTGGGACTCCGTGCATGCGCTTGCCTCTTTAGCATCAAAGAGGAAACTGTTGTCCTGCGCCCGCTGGCGCCCGCCTGGCCTTGGTCGTCATGGCTCACGTCACCCGAATCTCGCGAGGTGAGGCTTGCATAGAAATCTTCGCTCCTCAGGAGCCAGCCTAAGGAGGCCGCTCCTTTTGGAGGTCTTGGCGCCATCCGCCTCGCGAGGCTTGGCCCATCGCGAGGGTGTTGAGTTGTTGGTGCTGAAGATGGGTCGTACTGGGCCGTCAATGGAGCCACGCCGCGGGCCGCACGCAGGTAAGTCTGGGTACCCCCGTTCCCAGAAGCCGCTGGGCGCTGCAGGATCTCTATGAGAGCGGGTATGAGAAGCCTCTGGTGAGACTCCGGAGGAAGGCCCTGATAACCCACAAGTATAGGGGATCGCAACAGTTTTCGAGGGTAGAGTATTCTACCCAAATTTATTGATTCGACACAAGGGGAGCCAAAGAATATTCTCAAGTATTAGCAGTTGAGTTGTCAATTCAAGCACACCTGAAAGACTTAATATCTGCAGCAAAGTATTTAGTAGCAAAGTAGTATGGAAGTAACGATAATGGTGGCAAAAGTAACAGTAGCAGTTTTTGTAGCAATCGTAACAGTGGCAACGGAAAAGTAACTAAGCAAAGATCAATATGTGAAAAGCTCGTAGGCAGTGGATCAATGATGGATAATTATGTCGGATGCGATTCCTCATGCAACAGTTATAACATAGGGTGACACAGAACTAGCTCCAGTTCATCAATGTAATGTAGGCATGGGGGGGGCGTGCTTATGGAAAAGAACTTGCATGACATCTTTTGTCCTACCCTCCCGTGGCAGCGGGGTCCTATTGGAAACTAAGGGGTATTAAGGCCTCCTTTTAATAGAGTACCGGACCAAAGCATTAACACTTAGTGAATACAAGAACTCCTCAAACTACGGTCATCCCGATTATTGTCACTTCGGGGTTGCCGGATCATAACACATAGTAGGTGACTATTGACTTGCAAGATAGGATCAAGAACTCACATATATTCATAAGAACATAATAGGTTCAGATCTGAATTCATGGCACTCGAGCCCTAGTGACAAGCATTAAGCATAGAAAATTCATAGCAACATCAATCTCAGAACATAATGGATACTAGGGATCAAACCCTAACAAAACTAACTCGATTACATGATAAATCTCATCCAACCCATCACCGTCCAAAAAGCCTATGATGGAATTACTCACGCACGGCGGTGAGCATCATGAAATTGGTGATGGAGGAAGGTTGATGATGACGACGGTGACGGATTCCCCTCTCCGGAGCCTCGAACGGACTCCAGATCAGCCCTCCCGAGAGAGATTAGGGCTTCGCGGCGGCTCCGTATCATAAAACGCGATGAATCCTTCTCTCTGATTTTTTTCTCCCCGAACGTGAATATATGGAGTTGGAGTTGAGGTCGGTGGAGTCTCAGGGGGCCCACGAGGCAGGGGGCGCGTCCTGCACCCTCATGGGTAGGGTGTGGGCCCCTGA
>JAAAWM010007975.1:0-11158 GCA_036873465.1 Thinopyrum obtusiflorum
ATACGAAAAATGTAGAATGAAAACGAAAATAAACAAAGAAAAACCGAAAAACCAATGAAGCCATAAAAACAAAGGAAAGCGAGGAAAAAAGAAAAGAAAAAATAAAACGAAGTGGAAAAAATAGAAAAAACTGTGAAAACCGATGATAGTCAACAAAAGAACTAAGAAAAATGATGAAACCCAATAAATACAAAAAGGAAAAAAGGAAAGAAAAGAGAAAAAGGAAAATGAAAAGCCAAAGAAGGCAATGAGAAGATTGGAGATGGTGAAAAACGAAGAAAGAAACAAAGATAAACAAAGAAAACCTATGAACAAAAAGAAAACAAACAAACAAAATGAAAGAACATGCAGTGGCTCCCATGTTTGGTTTTGCTAATTGATGACAATATCTATGGACTAGTGGCTGCCTTGAGTTAAATTTGAAGGATTTGTCCATAGGCATTTATTGAAGTCCATGTGTTGGTTTCAAGGAGTTTAGTTATGAGATGACCAAGGTGCTATTCAAGGAATTATCCAAAGACTGGTCATGTAGAAGATATGATACAAGGTTGATCAAGACTAAGTCAAAGTGTGAATCAAGTTGATCAACACGCAAAGCGTAGAAGATGTACCGAAAGGGATCAAGTGATCCCATGGTATGGTAAGCATTGTCCATTACGCTTTCTGTACTAACCCATGGTCTACGTGAGAGTTCTATGTGGGGTTAGGTATGTTTCCATGGGCTTGCGTCAAGAGGAAGATCTCATACAACCCATGGAGGATGACATCAAGTGACGATCGTCATCAAGATTGCGGTGTGATAACCCACAAGTATAGGGGGGTCAATTGTAGCATTTCTCGATAAGTGAGAGTGTCAAACCCAACGAGGAGCTAAAGGTAGAAGAAATATTCCCTCAAGTTCTATCGACCACTGATACAACTCTACGCACACTTTACGTTTGCTTTACCTAGAACAAGTATGAAACTAGAAGTACTTTGTAGATGTGATAGGATAGGTTTGCGAGATAATAAAGAGCACGTACATAAAAGTTAGGGGTTGTTTAGATAAAGAAACAATTAAGTTAGTTTTAGTAGAGAGATTTTTGTCACAAGAAAGTTATTTGTCCCTAGGCAATCGATAACTAGACCGGTAATCATTATTGTAATTTTATATGAGGGAGAGGCATAAGCTAACATACTTTCTCTACTGGGTGCTTGGTACCCCCTAGAGTTTGTTCCTCTTGGGTGCTTGGGCGCCCTAGACGGTTGGTGGTGTCTCGGAGCTCAATCATTGTGGTGTAAAACTCCGGGCTTGCGTCGGGGTCTCCAATAAGGCTGTGAAGATTGCCCCAAGCAATTTGTACGGGTTTCGGTGACCGCCCCCAAGGGTTACCAAAGTGTACGGGTTCGATGACCGCCCCCAAGGGTTACCAAAGTGTACGGGTTCGATGACCGCCCCCAAGGGTTGCCATTTGTACGGGTTCGGTGACCGCCCTCAAGGGTCCCTGTCGGTGTCAAAACCGGCTGATCTCGGGTAGGGGGTCCCGAACTGTGCGTCTGAGGATCAAAGGTAACAAGGGACAAAGGGAACGCGATGTTTACCCAGGTTCGGGCCCTCTCAATGGAGGTAAAACCCTACCTCCTGCTTGATTGTATTTGATGAGTATAGGGGTTACAAGAGTTGATCTACCTCGAGATCGTTAATGGCTAAACCCTATATGCCTAGCCTATGGGAGTTATGATAGCCTCTACGGACTAAACCCTCCGGTTTATATAGACACCGGAGGGGGCTAGGGTTGTATAGAGTCGGTTTACAGAGGAAGGAAATTACATATCCGGACGCCAATCTTGCCGTCCACGCAAGGGAGAGTCCCATCCAGACACGGGGGAAGGCCTTCTACTTTATATCTTCACGGCCCATCAGTCCGGCCCATGTCACATAACCCGGACACCCGAGGACCCCTTAATCCAGGACTCCCTTAGTAGCCCCCGAACTTGCCTTCAATGACGACGTAGTATCCGGCTTATGTCTTCGGCTTTGCAAGGCGGGTTCTTTATTTGTACTTTGGCTTGACGACAGCCCGGCTCTGACCTCGATGTGCTTGCCTTTATGATTCTTTTCTGTAGTCGCTTCGATTTCCGTGCGCCGGGTGAATACGAACGGCCTGTGATTTTTGCAAATAAGCCCCTCACCATGCTCGGACGGCATCTATATAAGGAGAGCTAGATCCCCAAATGCCATCTCATATCACGCCAAAGAAAGACCATCAAGATTAGCTACGATCAAAGCTTTCCAACATGGCCAGCGCTCCAGGCTCATTTTCGCGCCCTCATGGCCCTCAAGAGAGCGATTGGCAGAGTTGTTCCGTGCCCCATCTTCAGCTGAGTCGACTCCAGACGCAGGGCTACCTTCCCCTCGTGGATCTAGTCCCCGTTCGAGCGGGATTGGCCTCAATTGGCAATGATGTGATGGCTGAGAATTTCCCCAACCCCAACAAGGAGGAG
The DNA here is from genome assembly GCA_036873465.1 of Thinopyrum obtusiflorum. NCBI lineage: Eukaryota > Viridiplantae > Streptophyta > Magnoliopsida > Poales > Poaceae > Thinopyrum > Thinopyrum obtusiflorum. The sequence goes on from JAAAWM010007975.1 coordinate 2,485, forward strand.
AGGGTGTGCTTCGTCCCCTTTCTGCTGCGGGGCCTAGGGTTTCCAATCCATCCCTTCCTCAGGGGCCTATTGGAATTTTACGGCATCCAACTGCACAACCTTACCCCAGGTTCGATTCTACACATCTCAGGTTTTGTTGCCCTCTACGAACTGTTCTTAGGCATCGAGGCCCATTTTGAACTATGGAGAAAGTTCTTTTGCCTTATTCCCCGCCATCGGGGAGGCTCTATTTTTGAAGTGGGCGGTGCCGAAGTATGGCGTATAGCCGGATCCGGATACCTCATAGGAACTCCCAAGGAGGTATACCCACAGTGGGCTTCGGAATGGTTTTATATAGACGACGTCCCACTGCCGGACCCAGTTCGGTGTGGCCTTCCTGAATTTTCCAGTGCTCCTTTAAAGAAGCGTTTCAACTGGCGTCCCTGAAGTCCCAAGGAGGAGGACAATGCGGAAATAAAAAGGTTGATTAACAAGATCAGGTTACTAGCCCATACCGAGCTCTCGATAGTCGAGGTCATGGCCATTGCAATAAAGAGGTGCGTCCAGCCTCTCCAATCCATAGTAACTCCCTTATGGTGTTATAATGGAGAAGACGATGCTTCCCGTTACAGACGGAAGGGTCCGAATACCCCCGCCGAACTGGCCACAATCCTGGCCGATCTGTATAAGGGTGAGAAAGAAGACTTCCTCCGCTTAAACTGCCGGGAGGGCTATTCCATGTACAACCCCATAGAATGGGTAAGATTTTGATTGTCTGCGCTGCCTTATTGCTGTCACAGATACTAATCAACTTTGCCCTTTGTTACCAAAAACAGTCATGGAGGAAAATGATCGAGGACGTCCGCTGTCCCGTTCCACAACCAGAAGATCATGGCCGCGATGGAGACCCTGGCTTTCATGAGGATCCGGACATATACATAGAATTTGATGATGGGGTATTCTATCAAGCGAGCCTTGACGGCTTAAAAGTGGCTATCACCGCCGACTACCCCCGCCTCTATCCCTTCTGCATCGTAAGTATTCGGAGGGCTCTTGAAAGGAAACACCTATCTACACTTTTGCTTATTATACCGTTCCGGACCTTTAATAGGATCGGCGTTCGGCAGACCGTACCTCCTCGAGGGCGGCCCCCTACACAGGGCAGCCATTCAAAACGAAAGGGAACCGGGGGTGCTGCAGAAACCCCACAATCTTCCAAGAGGTATGTCCGCTTAATACATGCCTAGGCATGAGTTCAGATTGTTTAAAGTCTCCTTCTTATTTTTGATGTCAGGAGAAACACGCGGCAGACGGTGGGAAAACGCCCTGCTAGCCGAATGTCCGCCAATCCGGTGCCGGACTCGCCAACTAGGATGAGAACCGAGGCAAGGCCAGATCCGAATCCTCATGAGGATTCGGACGACGTATCTATCACGAATTCCGAAGTGGAGAGTGTGATGAATCATCGTCGATTAAAGGAAGCCATGCGTACCCCGGCTTTTTCTGAGCAAGAGTTTACCGCACTCAGCACGGTGGATGTATATATCCGAGCCGCTCGAGATGGACTTGCCGGAGTCACTCAGCTGTTCTCAAAGGACATACAGGAAGTGCTTTATGCAATTTTGGATAGTCATATGCCAGTAGTCCCCGAGACTTGAAGCGGTGAGGCAAACCAATTTAAGGATCGATATACCCTGCAGGTTCTGAAAGAAAAGAATATTGCGCTAGCCCAGGAGCTGAAAACAAACCAAATGCAGCTGAATACTGTTACCACCGAACTGGCGGAGATGAAAAAGATCGCAACGGGTGCGTCCAGGGAGAAAAATCTCAAGGAGGAAAAGGACATACAATCCGAAGAGATAGAGAGCTTGAAGGCTCAGTTATCGGCCGCTCAGAGAGAAAATGAAAAACTGAAGGGCGGCATATTCGGTATGTCTTCCTCTTGTATTCAGAACCTCCCTAGATGCACATGTTTGATTCCACAATTCGGAATGTCATGACTCTGTTGCTGCAGGTCTGTTAACTGGTAGACCAGAAGAGGAAGTATCCGGATTTCAAGGCGACGTGCTAAAGGAGCTGTCCGCGGTACATGCTCGGGCCCGGAAAGCCATGAAGAGTATGGTGAAGGCTTTATGGCCATCCGATACCCCTCCAAAGAGTATGGAGGGCTTGGCAAACCTTTTCAAAGGTGCCCAGCGCCAGTTTGAGCTATGGAAGACATCCGCCTGCCGTGAAGGCGCACGAGAAGCCTGGGCCATGGTGAAAACACGTTTCACCAAGCTGGATCCAAATCATATGGCCCGAGTGGGACCACAGGGACCAGACGGGAAAGAGATTCCAGTGAGTTTGGTGTATGACCGAGTAATGATAGCTGCGAAGTATTCGCAGGAAGACTGTAGGTTAGACAGTCTTATAGATGGAATAGATAAGGAATAGGTATGTGATGCAATGTATTAGAGTACATTATGATCAACCTATGCCTTTATCCGAACATGTGAAAAGTTTTGTCATCGCAGGCTTTCGGCTTTAACCTCCAGACCAAAATGGTGGAGTGTTTCCGGATACTATTGGGAATGAAAAGAAACATTCACTATGTCCGAAAACCAGGCAACCCAGTCATTGTGCTCGAACAGACAAAAAATTGTAGTTCAAGATGTATGTTATATTACATATGTAAGAAACATCTTCCAAGGAAAATAGTTCCGTTAAGGGTTCCTTTCCGTGGGTTGGCATGCAGTAATTATGCGTGTCGGGGCTTTGGTCCGTTATACGAAAAAATATCCCACAGTATTTGGAGTGTTTACAAGAATGTAACAATCTGTCGTTTGATTGCCGACCATTTATTCCCTTAAGAACGCTAGCTTTCGGCTTCACCCGTCTGAGGTACATGTCCGGTGACCCGGTTGTAACAATCGCAGAGGTGCTCCCTTTACACCCTAGCCGAACAAGCGGGAACGTAGGGCATAAACACAGGAGCCAAGCAACCCAGCTTGGCAAAAACTTAAGTCATAGAGGTGCATATAATGGCAAAAAGGATGTATATGAGCAAACGACATTTATATTTTGAGCTCCAGGCTCGAAATAATAATAAGCTTCGGTTAAAGAAGCCCCCAGTCATGGTGGGGTGTGTACATTTTAGGCTGTTTTACCCCCCAAGTGTTTGGCTGATCCGAACACATCCTGGGAATCATATAAAAATGAGGGAACGAAAACAAAATGAAGAGGAGAGAGAAAAAAAAGGAACGAAAAAAGTATGACCGAACTCATGTGTAGAATCTTTGGAGCCGAGCAGCGTTCCATGGATTCGGCTCTAGGCGATTATCCGATGCATTACGAAGGCGATAGGCTCCTCCAGTGAGAACTTCATCTATAATGAAGGGACCCTCCCATTTTGGTTTGAGCTTGTCCTTCTTCTTCTCTGGGAGGCGTAAAACGAGTTCGCCGACATTATAAGTCTTGGCCCGCACTTCTCTGCTTTGGTACCTCCGAGCCTGCTGCTGATAGAATGTGGAACAGGCTTTTGCAACATCGCGCTCCTCCTCCAGGCCGTCTAGGTCGTCCTGCCGATTGAGCTCGGCCTCTCTCTCTTCATACATACGCACTCGAGGTGAGTCATGAATAATATCACAGGGCAAAACAGCCTCTGCGCCGTACACCATAAAAAAGGGGGTGTATCTGGTCGTGCGATTAGGCGTGGTCCGCAGCCCCCAGAGTACGAAATCTAGTTCCTCGACCCAGTGCTTATTTGACTCCGGGGGGGGGGGGGGGGGGGGGGGGGGGGGGGGGGGGGGGGGGGGGGGGGGGGGGGGGGGGGGGGGGGGGGGGGGGGGGGGGGGGGGGGGGGGGGGGGGGGGGGGGGGGGGGGGGGGGGGGGGGGGGGGGGGGGGGGGGGGGGGGGGGGGGGGGGGGGGGGGGGGGGGGGGGGGGGGGGGGGGGGGGGGGGGGGGGGGGGGGGGGGGGGGGGGGGGGAAAAAAGAAGAAAAAGGTAATGAACAATGAGTCCGGACTTTGGCATAGAATCTTCGGAGTCTGACAGCGTTCCATGGGTTCGGCTCTAAGTGATTGTCCGATGCATTACGAAGGCCATAGGATCCTCCAGTGAGAACTTCATCTATAATGAAGGGACCCTCCCATTTGGGCTTGAGCTTGTCCTTTTTCTTCTCTGGTAGGCGTAGAATGAGTTCATTGACATTGTAAGTCTTGGCCCACACTTCTCTGCTTTGGTATCTTCGAGCTTGTTGTTGGTAGAATGTTGAACGAGCTTTTGCAACATCGCGCTCCTCCTCCAGGCCGTCTAAGTTATCTTGCCGATCGAGTTCGGCCTCTTTCTTCTCGTACATGCGTACTCGAGGTGAGTCATGAATAATATCACAGGGCAAGACGGCCTCTGCGCCGTACACCATGAAGAACGGTGTGTATCCGGCCGTGCGATTGGGGAGCTGTGATGCTAAAAATCACAATACACGTTATATGTTGGGGGCTTGTATCACAACAAGGGCAGTTCATCTTATGTCCACCGACCTATTATTCCCTTAAGAACGCTAGCTTTCGGCTTCACCCATCTGAGGTACACGTCCGGCTGACCCGGCTGTAACAATCGCAGAGGTGCTCCCTTTATGCCCTAGCCGAACAAGCGGGAACATAGGGCATAAGCACAGGAGCGAGGCAACCTAGCTTGGCAAAAACTTAAGTCATAAAGGTGCATATAATGGCGAAGAAAAGACATGTATGAGAAGACGACACATATATACGGTGAGCTTGATGCTCGAAAAATAATAATAAGCCTCTGGGACAAGAAGCCCCTAGGTATTGGGGGGTATGTACATTTAAGGATGTATACCCCTTAAGTGTGCGGTTTATCCGAACACGAGCTAGAAGTCGTATAAAAACGAAAAGAAGAAAGAGAAAAAAGAAGAAAAAGGTAATGAACAATGAGTCCGGACTTTGGCATAGAATCTTCGGAGTCTGACAGCGTTCCATGGGTTCGGCTCTAAGTGATTGTCCGGGGGGGGGGGGGGGGGGGGGGGGGGGGGGGGGGGGGGGGGGGGGGGGGGGGGGGGGGGGGGGGGGGGGGGGGGGGGGGGGGGGGGGGGGGGGGGGGGGGGGGGGGGGGGGGGGGGGGGGGGGGGGGGGGGGGGGGGGGGGGGGGGGGGGGGGGGGGGGGGGGGGGGGGGGGGGGGGGGGGGGGGGGGGGGGGGGGGGGGGGGGGGGGGGGGGGGGGGGGGGGGGGGGGGGGGGGGGGGGGGGGGGGGGGGGGGGGGGGGGGGGGGGGGGGGGGGGGGGGGGGGGGGGGGGGGGGGGGGGGGGGGGGGGGGGGGGGGGGGGGGGGGGGGGGGGGGGGGGGGGGGGGGGGGGGGGGGGGGGGGGGGGGGGGGGGGGGGGGGGGGGGGGGGGGGGGGGGGGGGGGGGGGGGGGGGGGGGGGGGGGGGGGGGGGGGGGGGGGGGGGGGGGGGGGGGGGGGGGGGGGGGGGGGGGGGGGGGGGGGGGGGGGGGGGGGGGGGGGGGGGGGGGGGGGGGGGGGGGGGGGGGGGGGGGGGGGGGGGGGGGGGGGGGGGGGGGGGGGGGGGGGGGGGGGGGGGGGGGGGGGGGGGGGGGGGGGGGGGGGGGGGGGGGGGGGGGGGGGGGGGGGGGGGGGGGGGGGGGGGGGGGGGGGGGGGGGGGGGGGGGGGGGGGGGGGGGGGGGGGGGGGGGGGGGGGGGGGGGGGGGGGGGGGGGGGGGGGGGGGGGGGGGGGGGGGGGGGGGGGGGGGGGGGGGGGGGGGGGGGGGGGGGGGGGGGGGGGGGGGGGGGGGGGGGGGGGGGGGGGGGGGGGGGGGGGGGGGGGGGGGGGGGGGGGGGGGGGGGGGGGGGGGGGGGGGGGGGGGGGGGGGGGGGGGGGGGGGGGGGGGGGGGGGGGGGGGGGGGGGGGGGGGGGGGGGGGGGGGGGGGGGGGGGGGGGGGGGGGGGGGGGGGGGGGGGGGGGGGGGGGGGGGGGGGGGGGGGGGGGGGGGGGGGGGGGGGGGGGGGGGGGGGGGGGGGGGGGGGGGGGGGGGGGGGGGGGGGGGGGGGGGGGGGGGGGGGGGGGGGGGGGGGGGGGGGGGGGGGGGGGGGGGGGGGGGGGGGGGGGGGGGGGGGGGGGGGGGGGGGGGGGGGGGGGGGGGGGGGGGGGGGGGGGGGGGGGGGGGGGGGGGGGGGGGGGGGGGGGGGGGGGGGGGGGGGGGGGGGGGGGGGGGGGGGGGGGGGGGGGGGGGGGGGGGGGGGGGGGGGGGGGGGGGGGGGGGGGGGGGGGGGGGGGGGGGGGGGGGGGGGGGGGGGGGGGGGGGGGGGGGGGGGGGGGGGGGGGGGGGGGGGGGGGGGGGGGGGGGGGGGGGGGGGGGGGGGGGGGGGGGGGGGGGGGGGGGGGGGGGGGGGGGGGGGGGGGGGGGGGGGGGGGGGGGGGGGGGGGGGGGGGGGGGGGGGGGGGGGGGGGGGGGGGGGGGGGGGGGGGGGGGGGGGGGGGGGGGGGGGGGGGGGGGGGGGGGGGGGGGGGGGGGGGGGGGGGGGGGGGGGGGGGGGGGGGGGGGGGGGGGGGGGGGGGGGGGGGGGGGGGGGGGGGGGGGGGGGGGGGGGGGGGGGGGGGGGGGGGGGGGGGGGGGGGGGGGGGGGGGGGGGGGGGGGGGGGGGGGGGGGGGGGGGGGGGGGGGGGGGGGGGGGGGGGGGGGGGGGGGGGGGGGGGGGGGGGGGGGGGGGGGGGGGGGGGGGGGGGGGGGGGGGGGGGGGGGGGGGGGGGGGGGGGGGGGGGGGGGGGGGGGGGGGGGGGGGGGGGGGGGGGGGGGGGGGGGGGGGGGGGGGGGGGGGGGGGGGGGGGGGGGGGGGGGGGGGGGGGGGGGGGGGGGGGGGGGGGGGGGGGGGGGGGGGGGGGGGGGGGGGGGGGGGGGGGGGGGGGGGGGGGGGGGGGGGGGGGGGGGGGGGGGGGGGGGGGGGGGGGGGGGGGGGGGGGGGGGGGGGGGGGGGGGGGGGGGGGGGGGGGGGGGGGGGGGGGGGGGGGGGGGGGGGGGGGGGGGGGGGGGGGGGGGGGGGGGGGGGGGGGGGGGGGGGGGGGGGGGGGGGGGGGGGGGGGGGGGGGGGGGGGGGGGGGGGGGGGGGGGGGGGGGGGGGGGGGGGGGGGGGGGGGGGGGGGGGGGGGGGGGGGGGGGGGGGGGGGGGGGGGGGGGGGGGGGGGGGGGGGGGGGGGGGGGGGGGGGGGGGGGGGGGGGGGGGGGGGGGGGGGGGGGGGGGGGGGGGGGGGGGGGGGGGGGGGGGGGGGGGGGGGGGGGGGGGGGGGGGGGGGGGGGGGGGGGGGGGGGGGGGGGGGGGGGGGGGGGGGGGGGGGGGGGGGGGGGGGGGGGGGGGGGGGGGGGGGGGGGGGGGGGGGGGGGGGGGGGGGGGGGGGGGGGGGGGGGGGGGGGGGGGGGGGGGGGGGGGGGGGGGGGGGGGGGGGGGGGGGGGGCTAATTTGGGCATCAAGCTCGATTACGCCTCCGTATATCACCCTCAAACAAACGGTCAGGTCGAACGGGCTAATGGCCTGATCATGAGCGGCATCAAACCCAGACTAGTGCGATCCCTATGGGAGTCAGATAAGCACTGGGTTGAGGAACTCGATTCCGTACTCTGGGGGCTGCGGACCACGCCCAATCGCACAACCGGATACACCCCCTTTTTTATGGTGTACGGCGCAGAGGCTGTTTTGCCCTGCGATATTATTCATGACTCACCTCGAGTGCGCATGTATGAAGAGAGAGAAGCCGAGCTTGATCGGCAGGACAACCTAGACGGCCTGGAGGAGGAGCGCGATGTTGCAAAAGCCCGTTCCGCATTCTATCAGCAGCAGGCTCGGAGGTACCAAAGCAGAGAAGTGCGGGCCAAGACTTATAATGTCGGCGAACTCGTTTTACGCCTCCCAGAGACGAAGAAGGACAAGCTCAAACCAAAATGGGAGGGTCCCTTCATTATAGATGAAGTTCTCACAGGAGGAGCCTATCGCCTTCGTAATGCATCCGAACACAATTCCGATATCATCGGGGGCTCGGGCACCGAAATGACACCTTCTGCCCATGTAATCATGGCTGTCATTGCTCCATGGACCGAACCCTTCCTGGCCTACCTTAATAGGCGGGAGCTCCCTGAGGACCAGAATGAGGCCCGTCGCATAGTTCGACGCTCGAAAGCCTACAAGGTTCATGAAGGAGAACTCTACAAGAAAAGTACTACTGGAGTTCTTCAAAGATGTATCTCCGAAGAGGAGGGACAGCAGCTCTTGGCCGAAATACATGCTGGTCTCAGTGGCCATCATGCCGCCACTCGGGCCCTCATAAGTAAGGCCTTCCGTACAAGTTTCTTTTGGCCTACGGCCCGAGCAGATGCACAGGCTCTTGTACAGCGCTGTGTCGGATGCCAGCTTTTCGCCAATCAATGTCACATGCCGCCCACCACCTTAAAAACAATCCCCATTACTTGGCCTTTTGCGGTCTGGGGGCTGGATATGGTCGGACCCCTTAAAGGGGGAAGCCACAAGAAGAAATATTTGCTGGTTATGGTGGACAAATTCACTAAGTGGATAGAGGCCAAACCAGTAAAAACGGCTGAAGCTGGACCGGTGATCGACTTTATATCCGGCGTTGTACACCGTTGTGGTGTCCCTCATAGTATCATTACTGACAATGGCTCTAACTTCACAGCCGATGAGGTGAAAACTTG
>JAAAWM010007976.1:0-11170 GCA_036873465.1 Thinopyrum obtusiflorum
CTATTAATGTCAATTGTGCTTATAATATGCAAAACCCTAAGCTTGGGGATGCTAGTTTTGCTATGTCTACTACTTGTTGTAATGATCATGATTGGGGTGATTCTTCTTATGATGTTGAAAATTTATTCAAGCCCCATGATGAATATGAGATTGATAATAATGTTTGTAATAATATTAAAAGTGGGTTTGGAAGAGTGTCAACTTTAGATCCCACATATTTGGAGAATGTTCAATCTTGTGAATTTTTTGATAAAAGTGGGTTTGGAGAGGTCATGACTTTAGTTAATGTTAATCCCACTATTTTGGAAGAGTGTCAACTTTGCATGCATATGGATCGTGTTAAGAATATGTTTTGTGATAGCTATATTGTTGAATTTTATTATGATCCTACATGTAATTATTATGAGAGAGGAAAATATGGTGGTAGAAATTTTCATGTTACTAAATTACCTCTCGTTATGTTGAGATTGCTATTGTTTCTTTCCGCTTCCTTGCATATGCTAGTTTTTGCTTTCCTTGAGAATTTGTTTGCCTATAAGATGCCTATTCATAGGAAGTATGTTAGATTTAGATGTGTTTGTCACGTGTTTTATGATGCTCTCCTTGTGCTTCAATTCTTGTCTTTCATGTGAGCATCGTTGAAATCTTATGCCTAGCTATAAGGCTTTAAAGAAAAGCACTTGTTAGGAGACAACCCAATTTTTTTCCTTGCTGTTATTCAATAAATAATTTATCTATACTATGTTTTGGTTGTGTTTTTTGTGTTTAATTAGTGTTTGTGCCAAGTAGAACCGGGGGGGGGGGGGGGGGGGGGGGGGGGGGGGGGGGGGGGGGGGGGGGGGGGGGGGGGGGGGGGGGGGGGGGGGGGGGGGGGGGGGGGGGGGGGGGGGGGGGGGGGGGGGGGGGGGGGGGGGGGGGGGGGGGGGGGGGGGGGGGGGGGGGGGGGGGGGGGGGGGGGGGGGGGGGGGGGGGGGGGGGGGGGGGGGGGGGGGGGGGGGGGGGGGGGGGGGGGGGGGGGGGGGGGGGGGGGGGGGGGGGGGGGGGGGGGGGGGGGGGGGGGGGGGGGGGGGGGGGGGGGGGGGGGGGGGGGGGGGGGGGGGGGGGGGGGGGGGGGGGGGGGGGGGGGGGGGGGGGGGGGGGGGGGGGGGGGGGGGGGGGGGGGGGGGGGGGGGGGGGGGGGGGGGGGGGGGGGGGGGGGGGGGGGGGGGGGGGGGGGGGGGGGGGGGGGGGGGGGGGGGGGGGGGGGGGGGGGGGGGGGGGGGGGGGGGGGGGGGGGGGGGGGGGGGGGGGGGGGGGGGGGGGGGGGGGGGGGGGGGGGGGGGGGGGGGGGGGGGGGGGGGGGGGGGGGGGGGGGGGGGGGGGGGGGGGGGGGGGGGGGGGGGGGGGGGGGGGGGGGGGGGGGGGGGGGGGGGGGGGGGGGGGGGGGGGGGGGGGGGGGGGGGGGGGGGGGGGGGGGGGGGGGGGGGGGGGGGGGGGGGGGGGGGGGGGGGGGGGGGGGGGGGGGGGGGGGGGGGGGGGGGGGGGGGGGGGGGGGGGGGGGGGGGGGGGGGGGGGGGGGGGGGGGGGGGGGGGGGGGGGGGGGGGGGGGGGGGGGGGGGGGGGGGGGGGGGGGGGGGGGGGGGGGGGGGGGGGGGGGGGGGGGGGGGTGGTTATGCTATGTAGTTCATGTGGTAGGAACCTATGACCTTTGATCACCCCAGGAATATTCGTTATATCATATATTGCTTAGCCATGCTCATAGACGGGGATTGGTATGTGTGATCCATGCAAGTTGTGAGAGATAATAATTTTGGGACAACATAAGGTGGTAACTTTAAAACACATCTAGGTGGATTGTTTTGGGCACCTGGAGTAACCAGTGCTGGCCCAAGGGGAATCCCGGAGTATCCGTGTGATTACCCTAGGTCCGCCACTTAGGCTCAAAGGATCATAAGATATTTCATGCCTAGAAACTTTCGTGTGCAGCCACAAGCCATTATGGGCTCTGGCATAGTTGAGTAAGTTGTGTGACCTCTTTCCGTGGTAGACTAGCTGATGTAGGGGAAAGTAGGTGTACCGGTCTATCCAGGGTTTGGAGGAAATACTTCAGAAAGGCTATGTCTCGATCTTCCGATCATGGAGGTGGTCGAGTCTTGTGGGAAAAAGTGCGCAAACCTCTGCAGAGTGTACAAACTAATCATGATTAGCCGTGTCCCCCGTTATGGACAATTTGAGTATCTAGAAGTGAATTATTGGTTGATCTCATCACTGTTTTAATGGAATTATAGGGTTACTAATAACTTGGGAATTTTGGGATTGAGTTGGAGGAACCTTCTAAGTAATGACATTTTTAACTTAGTAGTAATAAAAAAATTATTCCTTTGTTGTAGGGTAAAATTAGCTTTATGCAAAATTAAACTAGAGCCTCCACCAGCTAAATTTGCATATAGAGATAGTCTTTTCATTTATTATTATTCTATGGTGTGAAATTGCCAGCATATTCCATGTGCTGACCTACACGGCTGCAACGTCTCATGTTGCATACTTTTCCGACGAGGATTAAAGGTGCGATAGGTCGTTGTTCTGCACTCAGTTTGCCGTGGAGTTGGATTGATTCATTTACCTTTGAAGCTTCCACAGTTATTTTTATTTAGATGGCCTTTGGCCATATTATTGTATCGCTATAGGTGCAGCCAACAATCCCGGGTTTGAGCTGCCAAGTGAACAATTCTTGTTTGAGAGCGCGTTTAAGGTTTAAAATAGATCGGGATCGAAGAATTCGGTGTGCTGATTTCAAGGATTCATAGTTTAGGGTTCGATTTAGCTTTGGTCTACAAGTTCAAGGTTTATTTTAGACCATTTCCTTAAATAAATGTGCATACACCCACCTCTATAAATGCACACACACCCTACTCTATGAGCACCTCCGAGAGACTGAGCCGGCATGCCATCTTAAGATTTTACAAAGTCACCGTAGACGCCTCGTAGTCGATGAGAACGTCTCCTCCCTCTGAACACGCGTTGCTGGAAATCATGAAATAATTGCAGGATAAATACAAGCGGCAGGACTTGAACCCTGGTGGGCTAGGCCACAGGTTGGTTTGCCCAATAGCAAATAGTTTAGTAGTAGTTGTTGGGTCTCATAGAAGGGGTTTGCTACAATTGGCAACTTTTCTTTTAGTTTGAGAAAACAAGATATAAATCCATTAGATAACACCCTAAGCTTCCATCAAACAAGCACATTACAATACAATTAAAAAGGCTATTTTAGAACATGAGCAATGTGAGAGCCGTCTAAGAAGGACAAATATGTTACATTCTTACATTTTGTTTTTTGGTGTTGAGAATGACATTCTTGTCATTAGTTCGTGCTCACCCTACTCTTTTGCCCTTAGTTTTCATGCGTGCCCTTATGCTTTTTCTCTTTTGTCATGATTTCGTCCTATGAAAGTCGTTTGACTGTTAATGAGACGTTGGATTGACCGATTTGCCCCTACGAGCCCACTCACTGATGCATGGGATCTAGACCTATCTTGATCGCATTGGCCACTGCCATGTGGGACCCAACACATCTATCCTTTTCAAATTGCATAGCAAAAAATTGAACACAACATGGTATTAAACAACAATTAAACAACAACTCATAGTTCAAATGACATACCACAAAATTTAACTCAACACTTAACTTAATTACAGTCCATAGTTAATATGAGTCAATTGATTTGAACCTTCAAATCCAAAATACACCCTAAATAGTTTTAAGTACACATAATTAAACTTCACTAATTAAACATCGCCAAAACAGGAGGGAGGTTGCCAAGCTACCTAGTCGTCATCCTGGGAGCCGGTTGAGGCTGCCGACCGCCCGGTCCACCTTATAAATGGACATGACACCATCGCCCTCTCAACAATTGCCACCACCCAAAACTTTGGCCTCTGAGCATATAGATGTTTTTTTCTTATCAGTGCTAACAGTCTCGGGTTCGCTACTTGCACGTGGGGGCTCAAGGTAGTATAGGAATATTGATGATCCTGGTATTAAAGCATCTCCAACAGATGATGTATACTAGGGCACCTGATTTGTTTTGCGTAGCAAATGTTTTGAAATAGGGTATCGGATATTTTCTGCCATAGCCGATGATGTAAAATAGGGCACATGGTCATTGCATATTACGACATTTCAAAATACCAAATGTTCAAATTTAAACATGAGGTCAAACTTGAACACAATAACACTACGAGAGTACTATGATAGACTCAGTACTACACCCAATTAATCGGTTGTTAGGTAGATTAGTCGTTGCGAGCCCATTAACTTCTGGGCAAACAAAGCCCAAAATGTTGGCCCATAACCCCTCCCATCCAACTCTGACTCCTCAATAGCCAGGGTTCGACCAAACAGTAGGATATTTTGGTATATTACATAGCTGAGAGCTTGAGACTACGGTATAATACATAAAAACCAGATATATATTGGTAGGTTCCTATTTTATCTATAGATTCGTGTTCGGCCGATTAATCTAGTTAATAGGCCGATTCACCGATTAATCGCTACTCCCAAGCCAACCAAGCAGCTACCGGTTACCGATTTCCAGAAGAATCTACGTCCAACCACCTTTCAAATGGACAGCGTGAGGGCTGGAAGGCGCTGTGTGTCGTGGTTCTAAGACTGACAGTAGAATAGGGGGTAGGGATGTAGAGGCAAGATCCTATCTATGGAGGAGTTGTACGCACTGGTTTTACGAGTTCAGGCCCTTCTCGGAGGAAGTAACAACCCTACGTCTCGGAGCCCGGAGGCGGTCGACTAAATATATGCGTGTGAATTACAGAAAGTGCGAACCCCTATCCCAGAGGATGGGGTGGCTTATATAGAGTGCGCCAGGACCCCAGCTCCCCTCCGTTACACAGGGTTCAATGCCCATAAAGGAGGAGCGTTACTGGTAACGTCTGAAGTAAAGTGTTGTAAATGCTCATATAGTTATGGATTAAACCCTGACCGTTGCAGTGTGGAAGGTTTCTCATCTTCTGCTAGTCGAGTGTCTTCAAGGTGGTCGAGTGAGCACATCTTCATGGTCGAGTGGATGATGGTTTCTCTTCGACTGCTTCTGATTCTTTGTAGAGATGTCCTTGGGGAGGGTATGTTGGACAGATCCATGACCCTACCCTAGGTACCTACCTTCATCATTAGCCCCCGTTCCGTAATTGATTTCTACAAAAATGCCCAATCTTCAGAAATTCATATCTTTTATTCTATAGATCCGTTTTAGTTGAATTTTTTTCTACGGTTTCATAGAAATATCCTCTATCCAGAGAACCAAACAAAAAATATTTTTGAAAATTTTAAAATTTGAATTCAAACAGATCTAACTTCAAACTTCGTTAGGCCGTATCTCGAGTTTCGTAACTCCGTTTTAGGTGATTATTTTTGCAAATCGAAGCTCGTAACGTGTACTTTCTGTTAAAACCAAAACCATTTTTTGTTGTTGTAAAAATTACGTTATGTATAGAAACTTTATTAGGATGTTTTGGAGTTTACTGAAGTCTTTTATTTGTTTTCTTTTGGATCTTTGCTTGTATGCTTATGTATGTTATTGCTTGCTTACGCTAGATCATCCGGAGTGCGAAGCTTGCTACTACGAATCTTTACAGTTCAACGAATGTTAGCAAGGCAAGTTCACACTTTGATCATAATTTTCAATACCCAATTTTACTATGCATTAGTTTCACCCTCAAAGATTGCATGAGTAGGATTGGGAACGGGGGGGGGGGGGGGGGGGGGGGGGGGGGGGGGGGGGGGGGGGGGGGGGGGGGGGGGGGGGGGGGGGGGGGGGGGGGGGGGGGGGGGGGGGGGGGGGGGGGGGGGGGGGGGGGGGGGGGGGGGGGGGGGGGGGGGGGGGGGGGGGGGGGGGGGGGGGGGGGGGGGGGGGGGGGGGGGGGGGGGGGGGGGGGGGGGGGGGAAGTAAAAATGAAATAAATGATTTTAACATTTTTCCTCCAATATTTCAATTACTTTGGAGAAGTCATATTATCTCCTCTCATTTATTTTGATATGAAATATTTTCGGAGAGAAAAATAATTAAAACCAAAATCCTCGTTTCAGTATTTGATAAAAATCAAATATGAAAACCAGGAAAAATCCCCAACCCTCTCCGTGGGTCCTTGAGTTGCTTAGGATTTTCGAGGATCGTGAGACGAAAATAAAATAAAATATGATATGCATGGATCACTATGTATAACATTCCAAATTGAAAATTTGGGATGTTACATCAACTAGCATGACTCTAATATCACCATCTTCATATCTCAAAACAATTATAAAGTATCAAACTAATCATAGTATTCAACACACTCATAAGAGAATTTTATTATTAATCTTGTATACCTAGCATATAAGGATTATTTAAGCAAATTACCATGATATTTAAGACTCTCAAAATAATCTAAGTGAAGCATGAGAGATCAATAATTTCTATAAAACAAATCCACCACCGTGTTCTAAAAGATATAAGTGAAGTACTAGCGCAAAACTATATAACGCAAAAGATATAAGTGAAGCACATAGATTATTCTAATAATTTCCGGATCATGTGTGTCTCTCTCAAAAGGTGTGTACAGAAAGGATGATTGTGGTAAACTAACAAATAAAGACTCAAATCATACAAGACGCTCCAAGCAAAACACATATCATGTGGTGAATAAAAATATAGCTCCAAGTAAAGTTACCGATAGAAGTAGACGAAAGAGGGGATGCCTTTCGGGGCATCCCGAAGCTTTGGATTTTAGGTGTCCGGGGGGGGGGGGGGGGGGGGGGGGGGGGGGGGGGGGGGGGGGGGGGGGGGGGGGGGGGGGGGGGGGGGGGGGGGGGGGGGGGGGGGGGGGGGGGGGGGGGGGGGGGGGGGGGGGGGGGGGGGGGGGGGGGGGGGGGGGGGGGGGGGGGGGGGGGGGGGGGGGGGGGGGGGGGGGGGGGGGGGGGGGGGGGGGGGGGGGGGGGGGGGGGGGGGGGGGGGGGGGGGGGGGGGGGGGGGGGGGGGGGGGGGGGGGGGGGGGGGGGGGGGGGGGGGGGGGGGGGGGGGGGGGGGGGGGGGGGGGGGGGGGGGGGGGGGGGGGGGGGGGGGGGGGGGGGGGGGGGGGGGGGGGGGGGGGGGGGGGGGGGGGGGGGGGGGGGGGGGGGGGGGGGGGGGGGGGGGGGGGGGGGGGGGGGGGGGGGGGGGGGGGGGGGGGGGGGGGGGGGGGGGGGGGGGGGGGGGGGGGGGGGGGGGGGGGGGGGGGGGGGGGGGGGGGGGGGGGGGGGGGGGGGGGGGGGGGGGGGGGGGGGGGGGGGGGGGGGGGGGGGGGGGGGGGGGGGGGGGGGGGGGGGGGGGGGGGGGGGGGGGGGGGGGGGGGGGGGGGGGGGGGGGGGGGGGGGGGGGGGGGGGGGGGGGGGGGGGGGGGGGGGGGGGGGGGGGGGGGGGGGGGGGGGGGGGGGGGGGGGGGGGGGGGGGGGGGGGGGGGGGGGGGGGGGGGGGGGGGGGGGGGGGGGGGGGGGGGGGGGGGGGGGGGGGGGGGGGGGGGGGGGGGGGGGGGGGGGGGGGGGGGGGGGGGGGGGGGGGGGGGGGGGGGGGGGGGGGGGGGGGGGGGGGGGGGGGGGGGGGGGGGGGGGGGGGGGGGGGGGGGGGGGGGGGGGGGGGGGGGGGGGGGGGGGGGGGGGGGGGGGGGGGGGGGGGGGGGGGGGGGGGGGGGGGGGGGGGGGGGGGGGGGGGGGGGGGGGGGGGGGGGGGGGGGGGGGGGGGGGGGGGGGGGGGGGGGGGGGGGGGGGGGGGGGGGGGGGGGGGGGGGGGGGGGGGGGGGGGGGGGGGGGGGGAGGTGAGGAATAAAAAAAGAGAAAGTCCATAAAAGAGAGAAGGCCCAAAAAAGAGAAAGGCCATAAAAAAGAGAAGGCCCAAAAAAATGAAATGAGAGAAAAAGAGAGAAGGGTTGCCTCACACAAAGGATAGTAGGGATGTGCATGATGAGAGCATTCTTGTGTGACGAAAATGGAGCATGACTAAACTATATGATTTCGTAGGGATGAACTTTCTTTGGCCATGTTATTTTGAGAGGACATAATTTCTTTGTTAGTATGCTTGAAGTATTATTATTTTTATGTCAATATGAACTTTTATCTTGAATCTTTTGGATCTGAATATTCATACCACAATTAAGAAGAACTACATTGAAATTATGCCAAGTAGCACTCCTCATCAAAAATTCTATTTTTATCATTTACCTACTCGAGGACGAGCAGGAATTAAGCTCCGGGATGCTGATACGTCTCCAACGTATCTATAATTTTTCATTGCTCCATGATATATTATCTTCTGTTTTGGATGTTTATGGGCTTTATTATACACTTTTATATTATGTTTGGGACTAACCTATTAACCCAGAGCCCAGTGCCAGTTTCTGTTTTTTCCTTGTTTTAGATTATCGCAGAAAAGGAAAATCAAACGGAGTCCAATTGACCTGATACTTCACGAAACTTATTTTTGGAAGGAAAGCAACCCGGGAGACTTGGAGTCCACGTCAAGGAAGCCTCGAGGAAGCCATGAGGTAGGGGGTGCGCCCATCCCCCCTAGGCGCACCCTCCACCCTCATGGGCCCCTCGTGGCCCCCCTGACGTACTTCTTCCGCCTATATATCTCCATATACCCTAAAAGGATCGGGGAGCACAATAGATCGGGAGTTCCGCCGCTAGAAGCCTCCGTAGCCACCGAAAGCCAATCTAGACCCGTTCTGGCACCCTGCCGGAGGGGGCAATCCCTCTCCGGTGGCCATCTTCATCATCCCGGGGGGGGGGGGGGGGGGGGGGGGGGGGGGGGGGGGGGGGGGGGGGGGGGGGGGGGGGGGGGGGGGGGGGGGGGGGGGGGGGGGGGGGGGGGGGGGGGGGGGGGGGGGGGGGGGGGGGGGGGGGGGGGGGGGGGGGGGGGGGGGGGGGGGGGGGGGGGGGGGGGGGGGGGGGGGGGGGGGGGGGGGGGGGGGGGGGGGGGGGGGGGGGGGGGGGGGGGGGGGGGGGGGGGGGGGGGGGGGGGGGGGGGGGGGGGGGGGGGGGGGGGGGGGGGGGGGGGGGGGGGGGGGGGGGGGGGGGGGGGGGGGGGGGGGGGGGGGGGGGGGGGGGGGGGGGGGGGGGGGGGGGGGGGGGGGGGGGGGGGGGGGGGGGGGGGGGGGGGGGGGGGGGGGGGGGGGGGGGGGGGGGGGGGGGGGGGGGGGGGGGGGGGGGGGGGGGGGGGGGGGGGGGGGGGGGGGGGGGGGGGGGGGGGGGGGGGGGGGGGGGGGGGGGGGGGGGGGGGGGGGGGGGGGGGGGGGGGGGGGGGGGGGGGGGGGGGGGGGGGGGGGGGGGGGGGGGGGGGGGGGGGGGGGGGGGGGGGGGGGGGGGGGGGGGGGGGGGGGGGGGGGGGGGGGGGGGGGGGGGGGGGGGGGGGGGGGGGGGGGGGGGGGGGGGGGGGGGGGGGGGGGGGGGGGGGGGGGGGGGGGGGGGGGGGGGGGGGGGGGGGGGGGGGGGGGGGGGGGGGGGGGGGGGGGGGGGGGGGGGGGGGGGGGGGGGGGGGGGGGGGGGGGGGGGGGGGGGGGGGGGGGGGGGGGGGGGGGGGGGGGGGGGGGGGGGGGGGGGGGGGGGGGGGGGGGGGGGGGGGGGGGGGGGGGGGGGGGGGGGGGGGGGGGGGGGGGGGGGGGGGGGGGGGGGGGGGGGGGGGGGGGGGGGGGGGGGGGGGGGGGGGGGGGGGGGGGGGGGGGGGGGGGGGGGGGGGGGGGGGGGGGGGGGGGGGGGGGGGGGGGGGGGGGGGGGGGGGGGGGGGGGGGGGGGGGGGGGGGGGGGGGGGGGGGGGGGGGGGGGGGGGGGGGGGGGGGGGGGGGGGGGGGGGGGGGGGGGGGGGGGGGGGGGGGGGGGGGGGGGGGGGGGGGGGGGGGGGGGGGGGGGGGGGGGGGGGGGGGGGGGGGGGGGGGGGGGGGGGGGGGGGGGGGGGGGGGGGGGGGGGGGGGGGGGGGGGGGGGGGGGGGGGGGGGGGGGGGGGGGGGGGGGGGGGGGGGGGGGGGGGGGGGGGGGGGGGGGGGGGGGGGGGGGGGGGGGGGGGGGGGGGGGGGGGGGGGGGGGGGGGGGGGGGGGGGGGGGGGGGGGGGGGGGGGGGGGGGGGGGGGGGGGGGGGGGGGGGGGGGGGGGGGGGGGGGGGGGGGGGGGGGGGGGGGGGGGGGGGGGGGGGGGGGGGGGGGGGGGGGGGGGGGGGAGTTGTGAATTTGAGAAATGCTTGTGTTGAAGTTTGCAAGTCCCGTAGCATGCCCATATGGTAAACGTTATGTGACAAATTTGAAACATGAAGTGTTATTTGATTGTCTTCCTTATGGGTGGCGGTCGGGGACGAGCGATGGTCTTTTCCTACCAATCTATCCCCTAGGAGCATGCGCGTAGTACCGAGGTTTTTGATGACTTGTAGATTTTTGCAATAAGTATGTGAGTTCTTTATGACTAATGTTGAGTCCATGGATTATACGCACTCTCACCCTTCCATCATTGCTAGCCTCTTCGGTACCGTGCATTGCCCTTTCTCACATTGAGAGTTGGTGCAAACTTCGCCGGTGCATCCAAACCCCGTGATATGATACACTCTTTCACACATAAACCTCCTTATATCTTCTTCAAAACAGCCACCATACCTACCTATTATGGCATTTCCATAGCCATTCCGAGATATATTGCCATGCAACATTCCACCGTTCCGTTTATCATGACACATTCATCATTGTCATATTGCTTAGCATGATCATGTAGTTGACATACTATTTGTGGCAAAGCCACCGTTCATAATTCTTTCATACATGTCACTCTTCATTCATTGCATATCCCGGTACACCGCCGGAGGCCTTCATATAGAGTCATACTTTGTTCTAGTATCGAGTTGTAATCATTGAGTTGTAAATAAATAGAAGTGTGATGATCATCATTTTCTAGAGCATTGTCCTAAGTGAGGAATAAAACAAAGAAAAAAAGAAGAGAAAGGCCATAAAAAAGAGAAGTCCCAAAAAAAGAGAAAGGCCATAAAAAAGAGAAGGCCCCAAAAATAAAAAAAATAAAAATGAGAGAAAAAGAGAGAAGGGATAATGCTACTATCCTTTGCCACACTTGTGCTTCAAAGTAGCACCATGATCTTCGTGATAGAGAGTCTTTTGTTTTGTCACTTTCATT
>JAAAWM010007977.1:0-11177 GCA_036873465.1 Thinopyrum obtusiflorum
GACCAACTAGAGAGCGACAACAGTCATAAACATGCATTGAGATTAACCAACATTGAGTGCAAGCATGAGTAGGATATAAATCACCAGGAACATAAATATCGTGGAGGCTATGTTGATTTTGTTTCAACTACATGCGTGAACATGTGCCAAGTCAAGCCACTTGAATCATTCAAAGGAGGATACCATGCTATCATACTACATCACAACCATTTTAAAGCATGTTGGCATGCAAGGTAAACCATTATCAACTCCTGGCTAATTAAGCATGGCATGAGTAACTATAATCTCTAATTGTCATTGCAAACATGTTTCATTCATAAGGGACTGAATCAAGAACGATGAACTAATCATATTTACAAAAAAAAGGTTGAGTTCATACCAGATTTTTCCTCATCTCAATCATTTCATCATATATCGTCATTATTGCCTTTCACTTGCACGACCGAACGGTGTGGATAATAATAGTAGTGCACGTGCATTGGACTAAGCTGGAATCTGCCAACATTTATTCAAAGCAGAAGAAAGGTAATATGGGCTCTTTGTTAGATCAACAATAATGCATACGAGAGCTACTCAGCATTTTCATAGTGGTCTTCTCCTTACGACCCAAAGAAAGAAAAAGAAATTCAAAGAAACACACTGATTTTTTTTTAAGTTTTTGTTTTTCTGAAGAAAGTTAAACAAGAACGAGAAAAACTATTTACACGGGAAAGCTCCCAACAAGCAAAAGAAGAATGAGAAATCTTTTTGGGTTTTATTTAATACTACTCCTAAGTAAACTAGAAATAAAACTAAAAAGAAGCGAGAACTATTTTTTTCTCAGGGGGGGGGGGGGGGGGGGGGGGGGGGGGGGGGGGGGGGGGGGGGGGGGGGGGGGGGGGGGGGGGGGGGGGGGGGGGGGGGGGGGGGGGGGGGGGGGGGGGGGGGGGGGGGGGGGGGGGGGGGGGGGGGGGGGGGGGGGGGGGGGGGGGGGGGGGGGGGGGGGGGGGGGGGGGGGGGGGGGGGGGGGGGGGGGGGGGGGGGGGGGGGGGGGGGGGGGGGGGGGGGGGGGGGGGGGGGGGGGGGGGGGGGGGGGGGGGGGGGGGGGGGGGGGGGGGGGGGGGGGGGGGGGGGGGGGGGGGGGGGGGGGGGGGGGGGGGGGGGGGGGGGGGGGGGGGGGGGGGGGGGGGGGGGGGGGGGGGGGGGGGGGGGGGGGGGGGGGGGGGGGGGGGGGGGGGGGGGGGGGGGGGGGGGGGGGGGGGGGGGGGGGGGGGGGGGGGGGGGGGGGGGGGGGGGGGGGGGGGGGGGGGGGGGGGGGGGGGGGGGGGGGGGGGGGGGGGGGGGGGGGGGGGGGGGGGGGGGGGGGGGGGGGGGGGGGGGGGGGGGGGGGGGGGGGGGGGGGGGGGGGGGGGGGGGGGGGGGGGGGGGGGGGGGGGGGGGGGGGGGGGGGGGGGGGGGGGGGGGGGGGGGGGGGGGGGGGGGGGGGGGGGGGGGGGGGGGGGGGGGGGGGGGGGGGGGGGGGGGGGGGGGGGGGGGGGGGGGGGGGGGGGGGGGGGGGGGGGGGGGGGGGGGGGGGGGGGGGGGGGGGGGGGGGGGGGGGGGGGGGGGGGGGGGGGGGGGGGGGGGGGGGGGGGGGGGGGGGGGGGGGGGGGGGGGGGGGGGGGGGGGGGGGGGGGGGGGGGGGGGGGGGGGGGGGGGGGGGGGGGGGGGGGGGGGGGGGGGGGGGGGGGGGGGGGGGGGGGGGGGGGGGGGGGGGGGGGGGGGGGGGGGGGGGGGGGGGGGGGGGGGGGGGGGGGGGGGGGGGGGGGGGGGGGGGGGGGGGGGGGGGGGGGGGGGGGGGGGGGGGGGGGGGGGGGGGGGGGGGGGGGGGGGGGGGGGGGGGGGGGGGGGGGGGGGGGGGGGGGGGGGGGGGGGGGGGGGGGGGGGGGGGGGGGGGGGGGGGGGGGGGGGGGGGGGGGGGGGGGGGGGGGGGGGGGGGGGGGGGGGGGGGGGGGGGGGGGGGGGGGGGGGGGGGGGGGGGGGGGGGGGGGGGGGGGGGGGGGGGGGGGGGGGGGGGGGGGGGGGGGGGGGGGGGGGGGGGGGGGGGGGGGGGGGGGGGGGGGGGGGGGGGGGGGGGGGGGGGGGGGGGGGGGGGGGGGGGGGGGGGGGGGGGGGGGGGGGGGGGGGGGGGGGGGGGGGGGGGGGGGGGGGGGGGGGGGGGGGGGGGGGGGGGGGGGGGGGGGGGGGGGGGGGGGGGGGGGGGGGGGGGGGGGGGGGGGGGGGGGGGGGGGGGGGGGGGGGGGGGGGGGGGGGGGGGGGGGGGGGGGGGGGGGGGGGGGGGGGGGGGGGGGGGGGGGGGGGGGGGGGGGGGGGGGGGGGGGGGGGGGGGGGGGGGGGGGGGGGGGGGGGGGGGGGGGGGGGGGGGGGGGGGGGGGGGGGGGGGGGGGGGGGGGGGGGGGGGGGGGGGGGGGGGGGGGGGGGGGGGGGGGGGGGGGGGGGGGGGGGGGGGGGGGGGGGGGGGGGGGGGGGGGGGGGGGGGGGGGGGGGGGGGGGGGGGGGGGGGGGGGGGGGGGGGGGGGGGGGGGGGGGGGGGGGGGGGGGGGGGGGGGGGGGGGGGGGGGGGGGGGGGGGGGGGGGGGGGGGGGGGGGGGGGGGGGGGGGGGGGGGGGGGGGGGGGGGGGGGGGGGGGGGGGGGGGGGGGGGGGGGGGGGGGGGGGGGGGGGGGGGGGGGGGGGGGGGGGGGGGGGGGGGGGGGGGGGGGGGGGGGGGGGGGGGGGGGGGGGGGGGGGGGGGGGGGGGGGGGGGGGGGGGGGGGGGGGGGGGGGGGGGGGGGGGGGGGGGGGGGGGGGGGGGGGGGGGGGGGGGGGGGGGGGGGGGGGGGGGGGGGGGGGGGGGGGGGGGGGGGGGGGGGGGGGGGGGGGGGGGGGGGGGGGGGGGGGGGGGGGGGGGGGGGGGGGGGGGGGGGGGGGGGGGGGGGGGGGGGGGGGGGGGGGGGGGGGGGGGGGGGGGGGGGGGGGGGGGGGGGGGGGGGGGGGGGGGGGGGGGGGGGGGGGGGGGGGGGGGGGGGGGGGGGGGGGGGGGGGGGGGGGGGGGGGGGGGGGGGGGG
The DNA here is from genome assembly GCA_036873465.1 of Thinopyrum obtusiflorum. Lineage (NCBI taxonomy): Eukaryota > Viridiplantae > Streptophyta > Magnoliopsida > Poales > Poaceae > Thinopyrum > Thinopyrum obtusiflorum. The sequence continues at coordinate 3,065 of JAAAWM010007977.1, forward strand.
GGGGGGGGGGGGGGGGGGGGGGGGGGGGGGGGGGGGGGGGGGGGGGGGGGGGGGGGGGGGGGGGGGGGGGGGGGGGGGGGGGGGGGGGGGGGGGGGGGGGGGGGGGGGGGGGGGGGGGGGGGGGGGGGGGGGGGGGGGGGGGGGGGGGGGGGGGGGGGGGGGGGGGGGGGGGGGGGGGGGGGGGGGGGGGGGGGGGGGGGGGGGGGGGGGGGGGGGGGGGGGGGGGGGGGGGGGGGGGGGGGGGGGGGGGGGGGGGGGGGGGGGGGGGGATATCCTCCTCCTCATCGTGCCTAATGGGTATCTCAAAGCGTTTAGCAAGGTGGGAGGCATAGATACCTCCAAAGATAGGACCCCTCGAACAGTTTAAACTCAACCATCGAGAAACAGTGACGCCCAAACTAAAAGTTCTATCACAATATAAAGCATGGCGCAAAATAGCAAGGTCAGGGGCACTAAGGCCTCCACTCTCCCCACGACCAATCAAACACCTCCCCGCAAATAATGAATAATAGTGTAAAACAGCAAAATGTAAGGTAGCCACTCTCGCTTCCGACACCCCTCTCTCTTCCCCTACGATAACTTCATCAATAAAATCTTCCACATGTCTAGGACGTGGTTCACTGACGCTGCCCTCATAAGGTAATTTGCAAACCTCGTAAAAATCATAAAGCGTCATCTCCTTATGTTCATCATATAAATAAAACTCTACCGTGGGTGGTGATTTCCTAGCATGAAAGTGAAAATTTTGCATGAATGTATTAGTGAGTAGGAGGTATTGGTCACACTTATCATGGAGGAAGTCGGTGATGCCTGCATTCTCCGCCAAACAATAGAAATCCTCATAAATTCCGGTCGCGCTCAAGAATGCATCACTTGGCCATTCACACGGCCGAATACCTCCGCGGTGCGAGGAAGGTTGTACTTGGGCTTCTTCGTCTCCTCATTCTCAATTTCTTTAGAACCCCGGCTTGAAGAGCCTCTTAACCATCTCTTCATCATTTCTTTTCTCTGAAAGTTTCTGAAATTTTTAATGACTCAAAATAAAAGTGAACCAAACTCAACAAGATTGATAGCAACTACTCCTAAAAGTGTCTAGAGGCTATATCATGCCCCCCCCCCCCCCCCCCCCCCCCCCCCCCCCCCCCCCCCCCCCCCCCCCCCCCCCCCCCCCCCCCCCCCCCCCCCCCCCCCCCCCCCCCCCCCCCCCCCCCCCCCCCCCCCCCCCCCCCCCCCCCCCCCCCCCCCCCCCCCCCCCCCCCCCCCCCCCCCCCCCCCCCCCCCCCCCCCCCCCCCCCCCCCCCCCCCCCCCCCCCCCCCCCCCCCCCCCCCCCCCCCCCCCCCCCCCCCCCCCCCCCCCCCCCCCCCCCCCCCCCCCCCCCCCCCCCCCCCCCCCCCCCCCCCCCCCCCCCCCCCCCCCCCCCCCCCCCCCCCCCCCCCCCCCCCCCCCCCCCCCCCCCCCCCCCCCCCCCCCCCCCCCCCCCCCCCCCCCCCCCCCCCCCCCCCCCCCCCCCCCCCCCCCCCCCCCCCCCCCCCCCCCCCCCCCCCCCCCCCCCCCCCCCCCCCCCCCCCCCCCCCCCCCCCCCCCCCCCCCCCCCCCCCCCCCCCCCCCCCCCCCCCCCCCCCCCCCCCCCCCCCCCCCCCCCCCCCCCCCCCCCCCCCCCCCCCCCCCCCCCCCCCCCCCCCCCCCCCCCCCCCCCCCCCCCCCCCCCCCCCCCCCCCCCCCCCCCCCCCCCCCCCCCCCCCCCCCCCCCCCCCCCCCCCCCCCCCCCCCCCCCCCCCCCCCCCCCCCCCCCCCCCCCCCCCCCCCCCCCCCCCCCCCCCCCCCCCCCCCCCCCCCCCCCCCCCCCCCCCCCCCCCCCCCCCCCCCCCCCCCCCCCCCCCCCCCCCCCCCCCCCCCCCCCCCCCCCCCCCCCCCCCCCCCCCCCCCCCCCCCCCCCCCCCCCCCCCCCCCCCCCCCCCCCCCCCCCCCCCCCCCCCCCCCCCCCCCCCCCCCCCCCCCCCCCCCCCCCCCCCCCCCCCCCCCCCCCCCCCCCCCCCCCCCCCCCCCCCCCCCCCCCCCCCCCCCCCCCCCCCCCCCCCCCCCCCCCCCCCCCCCCCCCCCCCCCCCCCCCCCCCCCCCCCCCCCCCCCCCCCCCCCCCCCCCCCCCCCCCCCCCCCCCCCCCCCCCCCCCCCCCCCCCCCCCCCCCCCCCCCCCCCCCCCCCCCCCCCCCCCCCCCCCCCCCCCCCCCCCCCCCCCCCCCCCCCCCCCCCCCCCCCCCCCCCCCCCCCCCCCCCCCCCCCCCCCCCCCCCCCCCCCCCCCCCCCCCCCCCCCCCCCCCCCCCCCCCCCCCCCCCCCCCCCCCCCCCCCCCCCCCCCCCCCCCCCCCCCCCCCCCCCCCCCCCCCCCCCCCCCCCCCCCCCCTAGTAATTGTTGAATTTTTTCCAATAGAGTTGATACTATGGACTCAAGGTTCTTTCCTCGTAAAGTGTACTGTATGCTCATTACCATTAACGTGAAAAGTGGCATTACCTTTGTTGCAATCAATAACAGCCCCTGCAGTATGCAAAAAGGGTCTTCTAAGAATAAAAGACATATTGTCGTCCTCGGGAATATCAAGAATGACAAAGCCCGTTAAAATAGTAACATTTGCAACCACAACAGGCACATCCTCACCAATACCGACAACAGTTGATTTATCATCCATTTGCAAAGATATTTCAGTAGGTGTCAATTTATTCAAATCAAGTCTACGATATAAAGAGAGAGGTATAACACTAACACCGGCTCCAAGATCACATAAAGCAGTTTTAACATAGTTTCTTTTAATGGAGCATGGTATAGTTGGTACTCCGGGATCTCCAAGTTTATTTGGTATTCCACCATTAAAAGTGTAATTAGCAAGCATGGTGGAAATTTCAGCTTCCGGTATCTTTCTTTTATTAGTAACAATATCCTTCATGTATTTAGCATAAGGATTCAATTTAAGCATATCAGTCAAATGCATACGCAAAAAGATAGGTCTAATCATTTCAGCAAAGCGCTCAAAATCCACATCATCCTTTTTCTTGGATGTTTTAAGAGGAAAAGGCATGGGTTTCTGAACCCATGGACCTCCAATAGTAATTGTTGAATTTTTTCCAATACCCCCCCCCCCCCCCCCCCCCCCCCCCCCCCCCCCCCCCCCCCCCCCCCCCCCCCCCCCCCCCCCCATCATTATCATTGCTAGGTTGAGCATCGACATGAACATCATCATTAACATTATCACTAGTTTCATGTTCATTACCAGATTGTGTTTCAGCATCAGAAATAGAAATATCATTAGGATTCTCAGGTGTTTCAGAAATAGGTTCACTAGAAGCATGCAAAGTCCTATCATTTTTCTTTTTCTTCTTTTTAGAAGAACTGGGTGCATCACTATTATTTCTCTGAGAATCTTGCTCAATTCTCTTAGGGTGGCCTTAAGGATACAAAGGTTCCTGAGTCATTTTACCAGTTCTAGTAGCCACTCTGACAGCATAGTCATTATTCTTACTATTCAATTCATTGAGCAAATCATTCTGAGCTTTAAGTACTTGTTCTACTTGAGTGGTAACCATAGAAGCATGTTTACTAATGAGTTTAAGTTCACCTTTAACTCTAGACATATAATCACCCAAGTGTTCAATCATATAAGCATTTTGTTTTAATTGTTTACCAAAATAAGCATTAAAATCTTCTTGCTTAACCATAAAGTTATCAAACTCATCCAAACATTGGCTAGCAAACTTAGTAGGAGGGATTTCAGCTTTATCATATCTATAGAGAGAATTTACCTTTACTACCTGTGTCGGGTTATCAAGACCATGAGTTTCTTCAATAGGTGATGGATTAGGATCATATATTTCTTCAATAGGCGGTAAATTAAGACCATGTATTTCTTCAATAGGAGGTAAATTCTTAACATCTTTGGCTTTAATACCTTTTTCTTTCATAGATTTCTTTGCCTCTTGCATATCTTCAGGACTGAGAAATAGAACACCCCTCTTCTTCGGAGTTGGCTTAGGAATAGGCTCAGGAGCTGGCTCAGGAAGTGTCCAATTATTTTCATTTGTCAACATATTATTCAATAGAATTTCAGCATCATCCGGTGTTCTTTCCCTGAAAACAGAACCAGCACAACTATCCAGGTAATCTCTGGAAGCATCGGTTAGTCCATTATAAAAGATATCAAGTATTTCATTTTTCTTAAGAGGATGATCAGGCAAAGCATTAAGTAATTGGAGAAGCCTCCCCCAAGCTTGTGGGAGACTCTCTTCTTCAATTTGCACAAAATTGTATATATCCCTTAAAGCAGTTTGTTTCTTATGAGCGGGGAAATATTTAGCAGAGAAGTAATAAATCATATCCTGGGGACTACGCACACAACCAGGATCAAGAGAGTTGAACCATATTTTAGCATCACCCTTTAATGAGAACGGAAATATTTTAAGGATATAAAAGTAGCGAGTTCTCTCATCATTAGTGAACAGGGTGGCTATATCATTTAATTTAGTAAGATGTGCCACAACAGTTTCAGATTCATAGCCATAAAAAGGATCAGATTCAACCAAAGTAATTATATCAGGATCAACAGAGAATTCATAATCCTTATCAGTAACACAGATAGGTGAAGTAGCAAAAGCAGGGTCAGGTTTCATTCTAGCATTAAGAGATTGCTGCTTCCATTTAGCTAATAACTTCTTAAGATCACTTCTATCATTGCAAACAAGAATAGCTCTAGCAGCTTCTTCATCCAGAACATAACCCTCAGGCACAACAGGCAATTCATATTTATTAGGGGGAGAGTCTTCATCATCACTTTCATCAAAATTATCAGTTTCAATAATTTCATTCTCTCTAGCCCTAGCAAGTTGTTCATCAAGAAATTCACCAAGTGGCACAGTAGTATCAAGCATAGAAGTAGTTTCATCATAAGTATCATGCATAACAGAAGTGGCATCATCAATAACATGCGACATATCAGAATGAATAACAGAAGCAGGTTTAGGTGTCGCAAGCTTACTCAAAACAGAAGGTGAATCAAGTGCAGAGCTAGATGGCAGTTCCTTACCTCCCCTCGTAGTTGAGGGATAAATTTTTGTTTTCTCGCCTTTCAAGTTCTTCATAGTGACCAGCAGATATAAATCCCAAGTGACTCAAAGAATAGAGCTATGCTCCCCGGCAACGGCGCCAGAAAATAGTCTTGATAACCCACAAGTATAGGGGATCGCAAAAGTTTTCGAGGGTAGAGTATTCAACCCAAATTTATTGATTCGACACAAGGGGAGCCAAAGAATATTCTCAAGTATTAGCAACTGAGTTGTCAATTCAGCCACACCTGGATAACTTAATATCTGCAGCAAAGTATTTAGTAGCAAAGTAGTATGATAGTAACGGTAACGATAGCAAAAGTAATATTTTTGGGTTTTGTAGTGATTGTAACAGTAACAACGGAAAAGTAAATAAGCAAAGAACAATATGTGAAAAGCTCGTAGGCATTGGATCGGTGATGGAGAATTATGCCGGATGCGGTTCATCATGTAACAGTCATAACATAGGGTGACACGGAACTAGCTCCAATTCATCAATGTAATGTAGGCATGTATTCCAAATATAGTCATACGTGCTTATGGAAAAGAACTTGCAAGACATCTTTTGTCCTACCCTCCAGTGGCAGCGGGGTCCTAATGGAAACTAAGGGATATTAAGGCCTCCTTTTAATAGAGTACCGGACCAAATCATTAACACATAGTGAATACATGAACTCCTCAGACTACGGTCATCACCGGGAGCCCCCCCCCCCCCCCCCCCCCCCCCCCCCCCCCCCCCCCCCCCCCCCCCCCCCCCCCCCCCCCCCCCCCCCCCCCCCCCCCCCCCCCCCCCCCCCCCCCCCCCCCCCCCCCCCCCCCCCCCCCCCCCCCCCCCCCCCCCCCCCCCCCCCCCCCCCCCCCCCCCCCCCCCCCCCCCCCCCCCCCCCCCCCCCCCCCCCCCCCCCCCCCCCCCCCCCCCCCCCCCCCCCCCCCCCCCCCCCCCCCCCCCCCCCCCCCCCCCCCCCCCCCCCCCCCCCCCCCCCCCCCCCCCCCCCCCCCCCCCCCCCCCCCCCCCCCCCCCCCCCCCCCCCCCCCCCCCCCCCCCCCCCCCCCCCCTAGCCACCCTGTTCACTAATGATGAGAAAACTCGCTACTACTATATCCTTAAAATATTTCCATTCTCATTAAAGGGTGATGCTAAGATATGGTTTAATTCTCTTGATCCTGGTTGTGTGCGTAGTCCCCAGGATTTGATTTATTACTTCTCTGCTAAATATTTCCCCGCTCATAAGAAACAAGCTACTTTAAGGGAAATATATAATTTTGTGCAAATTGAAGAAGAGAGTCTCCCACAAGCTTGGGGGAGGCTTCTCCAATTACTTAATGCTTTGCCTGATCATTCTCTCAAGAAAAATGAAATACTTGATATCTTTTATAATGGACTAACCTATGCTTCTAGAGACCAACTGGATAGTTGTGCTGGTTGTGTTTTCAGGGAAAGAACAGTCGATCAAGCTGAATTGCTATTGAATAATATGTTGACTAATGAACATAATTGGACACTTCCTGAACCAACTCCGAAGCCAACTCTGAAGAAAAGGGGTATTCTATTTCTCAGTCCCGAAGATATGCAAGAGGCAAAGAAATCTATGAAAGAAAAGGGTATTAAAGCTGAAGATGTTAAGAATTTACCTCCTATTGAAGAAATACGTGGTCTTAATTTGCCGCCTGTTGAAGAAATACATGGTCTTGATAACCCGACACAGGTAGTGAAGGTAAATTCTCTCTATAGATTTGATGAAAGTGATATTCCTCGTTACAAGTTTGCTAGCCAATGCTTAGATGAGTTTGATAATTTTATTGTGAAACAAGAAAACTTCAATGCTTATGTTGGTAGACAATTGAAACGTAATGCTTATATGATTGAACACTTGAGTGATTATATGGCTAGTGTTAAAGGTGAACTTAAACTCATTAGTAAACATGCTTCTATGGTTACCACTCAAGTAGAACAAGTTCTTAAGGCTCAAAATGATTTTCTCAATGAATTAAATTATAAGAAAAATGACTTTGTTGTTAGAGTTACAACTAGAGGAGGTAAAATGACTCAGGAACCTTTGTATCCTGAGGGCCACTGAGGGAGTCCTGGACTAAGGGGTCCTCGGGCGTCTGGCCCGTTATCCGTGGGCCGGACTGATGGGCTGTGAAGACATGAAGGCCGAAGACTGTACCCGTGTCCCCCCCCCCCCCCCCCTGAGAATCCTAATAATACTTCTATCTCTGATGCTGAAACACAATCCGGAGATGAACATGAACCTGATGATAATGCTAATAATGATGTTCATGTAGATGCTCAACCTAGTAATAACAATGATATAGAAATTGAACCTGCTATTGGTCTTGATAACCCACAATCAAGAAACCAACGTTATGATAAGAGAGATTTTGTTGCTAGGAAGCATGGTAGAGAAAGAGAACCATGGGTTCAGAAACCCATGCCCTTTCCTCCTAAACCATCCAAGACAAAGGATGATGAGGACTTTGAGCGTTTTGCTGAAATGATTAGACCTATTTTCTTACGCATGCGCTTAACTGATATGCTTAAAACAAACCCTTATGCTAAATATATGAAAGATATCATCACTAATAAGAGGAAAATACCTGAAACTGAGATTTCCACCATGCTTGCCAACTATACCTTTAAGGGTGGAATACCTAAGAAACTTGGTGATCCCGGAGTACCCACTATACCTTGCTCTATTAAAAGAAATTATGTTAAAACTGCTTTATGTGATTTAGGAGCCGGTGTTAGTGTTATGCCTCTTTCCTTGTACCGTAGACTTGAATTAAGTAAGTTGACACCCACTGAGATATCCTTGCAAATGGCTGATAAATCAACTGCTATACCTGTCGGCATTTGTGAGGACGTGCCTGTTGTTGTTGCGAATGTTACCCCCCCCCCCCCCTTAACAGACTTTGTCATTCTTGATATTCCTGAGGACGACAGTATGTCGATTATCCTTGGTAGACCCTTTTTAAATACTGCAGGTGCTGTTATTGATTGCAACAAAGGCAATGTCACCT
>JAAAWM010007978.1:0-11177 GCA_036873465.1 Thinopyrum obtusiflorum
CCATGAAATGGAAATACAAACTAGGACTTGTATGTGATACAGTCCAAAGTATTTTGTCGATCCAGAAGATGCTAGTGAGTGTCCTAAACTTAGAGTTCCGGTAATGGACAGAAGGGAGCAAAATTGAGTTGGAATCTTCATTTTGATGAAATAGTCAAAAGATTTTGATTTCATCAATGGATAGCGAAGATGCTTGTTGTTACAGGAAAGTAAGTGGGAGCATCATAATATTTCTAAAAATATTGTGTGCTTGACACATTGTTGATTGGAAATAATATAAATTTCTTGACACGAATTAGCACTTCATTGAAAAATAGTTTTTCAATGAAGAGCTTGGGCTAGATAGCCTTGATATTAGGCATAAATTATCTACGGAGATAGAAATGCCTAATAGGGATAAGCCAAAATACATATTGAGAAGATGCTAAAAACAGTTTAGCATAAGAACGCCAAGGGGTGATTCTTGCCGAAGTCACATGGAAAGAGTTTTAGCAAGACTCAGCGTCCGAAAAACACTGATGAGCAAAATACATGATGGAGATTCCACACACATTTCTATTTGGATTAATCATGTACTCCATGGTATGTAAAACAACTAGATATGTCTAGTACTCCCAAGCAGTTGCGAGTGAAAAATGTTATTGAGTACTAAAGTAGCACTAATGACATGTTTTCTCGCAACCGAAGACTATGAAGTGCTCATTGTAAGAACTTACATCGATACAGTCTTCAGTAATGCTCCAAGCGATTTTCGGTTTATATTATGGGTTTTATCTGATACACAATATGGTGGCACAGCAAGTTTGGAATTGTCAAAATAAGTTACTGTGGCAAATTCTATAACAAAGGCTAAGTATGTTTTTGCTTTAGAAGCGACAAAGAAGATGTTGAATCATACAGTTCATTCATGAACTTAGTATGGTTCCAAGATGGCTTTGGTCAATGGAACGCTATTGTAGATAGTTGCTCCATAGCTCAGTCTGAGGAATCAAGGTTCGACCAGTGATTCACATATATACAAAGCCAAGTCCACAAAAAATATGAATTTTGTGAAAGTGTGAAAATGCGAGGATATGCAAAGATACACACAGACCGAAAGTTGTCAGATCCGTTGGACAAAACTATACCACAAGCGATGCATATTTTACACCGGTATGCCATAGGTGTAAAGTGCATTAGCATTAAGTAGATTATTGTCTCTAGTGCAAGTGGGAGTCTGTAGGAGATATGCCCTAGAGGCAATAATAAATGTTATTAGTTATCTCCATGTTCACAATGATGTTTATATTCCGTTCTATGACTGCTATGGTTCTCGAGTCTGTAATAACCACGAGGCTCGGAGGAAAACTCATATGCATGTGTGGAATAATAAACGGTAAAAAGTATTCCTAGTCAAGCCTCTAAGACTAGCTCAAGTGTTGCATGATGGTCATGTTTTCCTGATCATGGGCATGTCTAGGCTGGCAAATTTTGAGGGCACATTGTTAGGAGAACACTTGTGTTGAATCGACCCGAATTGATGTTATGCTATGAGATATCTTCGTCACAAATTTATGGTTTATAACATAGAGAAAGTTAATGTTTGCATAATCCCTTAGACCGTGAGAGTATCGAGTTTCTTCAGGCTTGCTTGATGAACTTTGGGGTTTGTTAAACATCATGCATAAATGGGTTCCTGGAAAAGTATGACAAGGGACTTGATTGCTCAAGATTGGGATTTGCTCCTCCGACAATAGAGAGATATTCTTTGGGCCCTCTCAGTGTTACGGTATCCACCATCATCCGGCCAGACACAACGTGATTTTATCACGGGGATGCCGGAACACGGAAATGAGAAAAGAGAACAAAAATCGGTAACGAGGTAACTCGCATAGTGGACAAGTTGTTGATTCACGGGGATGCCGATAACTCTCACCTTGGGTATTTGTAACATATCATGAAGCACTAGGAATACACACGGCAACTATAGGTTCACTCGAATAATTCATTCGTGTGGGTGTAGGGATCAATATGGATGTCCACGGTTCCGCTATTAATCATTGATCGGAAAGTGTTCCACATGCTTAAGGGTCATCTATCTGCTGAATACTAGACAGGGAGTCTGAGAGAAAGTCACCTAAAAAGTTTTGGAGATGATGGAAAAGTTTCGGAGACGACGAAAAAGTTTCGGAGGCGACGGAAAAGTTTCGGAGAGAACACCGGAAATGTTTTGGTAAAACCGAAAAGTTGTTTTGTAGTAAACCATTGAGCCAAAAAGGTTTCGGCATGCGCCTGGAACTTTTTGGAGGTGCCAGAATTGTTTTGGGAACTTCTGGAATTTTTTCGGAGAAAAAACCCAGAAATGTTCCGGAGCTGCCGGGAATGCTTTGGTTGCTTTTCGCTGATGAAAATCATTAATCCGGAAATGTTTTGGAACACGTCCAGATTTATTTTAGGGGGTACTGGAAATGTTCTGGACCTACAGAAATATTTTTGGATTTTTACGGTCGCGGAAAAATGTTTTCATGAATACTGAAAAGCACTTTTTGGTTGCTTTTTTGGAAAGCCACTTTTTGGGGATTTTACCAAAAGATCTAGGGGATGACATGGAAAGGTGGGAACCCCTTTTGGTGGGGACCCACAAGGGGGTGGCCGGCCAAGGGGAGCTCCTCCATGGAGCTCCACTTGCCTCCCCATTTTGCCCTTTATGTGGGACATAAAGCATGGGCTTTTTGGGTTTTTCATGTGCCACCCTACCCCTTGCATTTTCCTATAAATAGATGTTGAGAGGCACTCTTCACACTCACTCTTTATCTCATACACATTGCCATGCAAAGATCTGGCTTCTTCTCTCCCTCACATGAAATAGTTTCGTAGAGCCGAAAGGCTGTATGAGTTCCTGTGGAAACTAGTTCTGGACGGCGAAGCCCTGCCGGTTAGCTCACACCGTATGTGTGCAACTTGGTAGACAGGTTGTAGTTTTGATCTTAGTTCGAGTGTGCCTCCCAAAGGGCTATTCGAGTGACCGTCTGAGATTCTGGTGGCCTCCCGAAGGGTTATCTGACGATCCGTCCGGTGGGAGCATTCGAGGGACTAACCTGAGGCCTTCCGAAGGGCTGCCCGGAGATCCATCTGGTGAGCTTACGAGGGAGTACATCCTCGTGGTTGGGAGGTTATAAAATCCTAGTTGCGGGGATCTGCGCCAATGATCTTCACCAACTCTACTTCCGCTACGCTATGAGTTGGTAACGATCAGATCAAAAACCTTATATGCTTCTTCATAGTGGTCCTGGGCTGGTGCATAGGTTAGAAATTTTTGTTTTCTGTCACATTACCCTACAATGGCATCATGAGCCATGCTATGCATAGATGCAGGTTACGATCTAGAATACATGAGATGTATGGGTGTTGCACAATATAATTTGTAGTAGATGAGTTATATTGCTAAAAATTATGTGTGCGGGTAGCAGATGAAATCTAGTACCCGATGTTCTTGTTGCTTCCCTGGAATTTGCGTATTTCTAATCTTGAAACAGCAAGGTGGAGTTTTCAAAGTTCTGGCAATCCATGATCCTGATTGATCAATGAAGTGCTAATAGTTCATTGGATTCCACCTTAGTTAAAGAAAGATGAAATTTCGTAAACTAAAGGGCAATGCAGATATGATCTGCACGGGGTTCATGCGTATGACAAAGTTCAGTATGGGGCTCGATATTTTTTACCTCATGTTTCATACGCCCCGTAAAGTTAATCTAGTGACTTGAATAATCATACTTGATGATAAACGTTGGTAGCTTCAGTTTGTTTCGAAACCTTAGAAGCCACATCAAATAAAATCTTGTATGAACCGATTAGAGGCGTCTAACTTGGTTTTGCAGGATGACATGAGATGTGCATAAGATGTGGTATAGTCTTCGTCATAATTAATTTGATTATGTATGAGATGACTATATGATGTAAATTAATTAACATGACCTGCATCTCATGATTCGGCATGATGGTTGGAGCCATATGATTGTCACTTTAAATGACCTGCGTGTCAACCTTGTTGTAATGCATTATCCTATTAGCTATTGAGATAGCAGTATTATTTGATGCAGTATTATTTGATGCATCGACAAGGTGGTGGAAATCTTCGCGAAGGTGAACACCGACGCAAATGCCGAAGACGGAGAAATTAAAGACTTCTCCGTCAGAAATGGCTATACCATATCATGCTATTTTGAATTGCCTGAGATTTTTATCCCTCTTGATACACCCTTCTTGATTGCGCGGTAGTCGCTTTTTATTAGGGTGATCTCTCACAAAAATATCAATAAGTTAGTGTTCTCCCAAGTGTAGCACCGTCACGGCACCTATCTCTTCGGGGTATCACATGGATGCATGGGTACGAACAATTAGAGAAGTGTGAGCCGGGTGAGTTGAGACCTCACAGCAAGATCACTTCATTGTCTTGACGTTCTGGAGGATCGTCCTGAGCTCGGAACACGCCCATCGAAAGATGACCAAGAGTCGCATAGAAATATGATTGGCGAGTTGGCCTACCAATTAAAATTCTCATCACTTGAGATGGTGCATCCTTGGCGTTGAATTGAAATATGGGTCTTGTATCACTCACAATCAATTATGAGAGATATTGATTTGAGTGGGAGCGCACTGTAGAATTAACTTGTTTGATTCTCAGTGAAATTAATCATGTACATTGTTTAAGTACATAAAAGTTGTAGAAAAATGGCTTGCGTTTCCACCTTCCCTTTTAAAATTGAATAGCTATTAAATATCTGGTTAAAACTTTATGGTTGGTAACATAATGTGAGGATTGTCCTCAAGAGTGCCGAGAAGGACGTTGTCGTATCGCATGCTTCCGGTATTCTCCCGCTAATGCTATGGATGATGTGACTCTTGTCCTTTGATCCAAAAGCTAGCATTCCGTTACTGTCAAGTGCAATATATTTGCTTCCATGAGACCTGAACTTCATAAGTTTGGGATAGTTATGTGATAATCATGGAACTAAAAATTAATTTCAGACACAAACAAAGGCTAAAAGATATGAGATATCCAAAGCAATGTTTGTTTGTAAATTATTAGTAAAGTATTTACTATGCATTAGACTAATAAGAGAGGGATCCAGAAGAACGCCTGTCATGTGATGAAGGTGAATAAAATAATAACTTAAAGAGAAAGGAAATGTCCGAAGGGTGTTAGTGAGACTTTCATGCCTAGGAAGTCCGGGGCTGACACCACTCTTAAAGTTGGGTGCTTCTTCTGTGAGTAGGAGAAATATTGGAAGTAAAACTGTTAGAAGTATAAAGGCAAAAGGAGAGAAGACTGGAATGTCCAGCTCATGTATGAAAGTCATACAAGTTATTAATGTTTGGAAAGCTGGTCGAAAATATAATTCTTAGGAATTATGATTAAACATGTTAATCACTGATTCTTGGGTACTGTGATTAAATGTTGATCACACAGATACCTGCTCGATTGCATTATGTTGTGACTCGATGCAAGAACTACTATGGCCTAAAAGACTAGTCGGTAATGAGGTTTAAATACATGTTGGAAACATAGTAAAAGTTACTATACCTTCCATTGATGTATTACCTGTGTATTTATTTTCATAATTCATTTTTGGAGTTTCATACACTCTAGCCCATTGCCTAAAGTATGTTGCAAGAAAGTTGTTCATGAGAGAACAATTGGTGTTTGGTGTTATGAATAACATGAGGGCCATAATTTCATTATGAATGAGATATATGTTATGAATATTGATAATAATATAATACATCTGTAACACTGACGTTAAATGTTGCAAGACTAAATGAATACCACACATGTGTGGCACTGCATTTGGTCTCATTGGAGAAACCAGCATGGAGAAATTCCATAATGATGGATTTTGAAGACGTTTGGTTATGAATCATCTGACACTTGCAACTTTCATCTGAAAAGTGAAGTGACTGAAATACCGTTCACAGGCCATAAGGAACGAGCAACGAACTTATTGGTGATCATATATTTTGATGTATGTAGTCCGATAAATGTTGTTGCTAGCAGTGGATTTGTCTATCTTCAGAAATGACTAAAGTAGATATATGGATATTTACTTAATGAGACATAATCCAGGATCTTTTGAAATCATTCAAAAGGTTTTTAAAATGAAGTAGAAATTATTGTAACAAGAAAAATTATGTTTTCGCAATTAGATTGTGGAAAGGAATGTTTGAGTTACAAGTTTAGTGAATGTCTGATGAGTTGTGAAAAAGAGTTTCATTACTTACACCTCCCGGAACACCACTGTCAGTGAAATGTCCGTGAAGATGTAATCAAACCATTTATGACATGGTAGGATCAAAGATGACATAAATCAATTTGCCATTATCCCTTTCAAAGTAATGCTTTAGAGACTGCGGCTTTTATACTGAGAATGGTGCCATCAGATATGTTGAAATAACGCCATGGTATGGTACGCCCAACCATGTTATGTCTTTCCTTAACATTTGGAATACGGGGCTTGTGTAAAGTATTTTACAAACCAATTCCAAATCAGACAAGTGCTACTTTGTAGGTTATCCCAAATTATTGGGTATTTGTCCATCACTATACCGAGGCAAAAGGTTTCCCACAAAGAGCGGTATGATTTTGAGGAAAATGGTTCTTGCAAAAAGGTGAGTGGGAGGACAGTGCAACTCGATGACATAACAGTATCTTTATCATCAGTTCAAAGGGAAAGAAATCTTGGAAGTAATTCCAGAGTTTCCTACTGCGACTGATACGGAAGCCTCTACATGAGATGTATTGTCTTCCGTCGATCTTGCAGCTGAACCACATAAGAGAAACTCATACAAACCTCTTATGTGCGTAAACGAGATAGTGTTGTTAGACAATAGTATACCTACTATACACAAGGAGGCGTTGATGGTCCCTGACTCCGAAATTGGCTAAATGGCAATATAATCCGAGATAGTATCCATATAAATGATTCAAGAATAGATCTTGATGAACCCTTCAAAAGACTTAGAGTCCAATGGACATTAATGGAACTATAAACTGATACGGATAAAAATGTTTTATCCATAAAGCTCGACTTGTTAGTTATAACAGGTTCAAGTAGTTGACTACAGTGAGATTGTCTCACCGTAGCGATGCTTAAAGTCGGTTTGGGTTAAATTAGCAATTAATACATATTTCAATCATGAGATATGAGACATGGACGCCAAAAGGATTTCCATGAAATGGAAATACAAACTTGGACTTGTATGTGATACAGTCCAAAGTGTTTTGTCGATCCAGAGGATGCTAGTGAGTGTGCAAAGTTCAGAGTTCCAGCAATGGACAGAAGAGAGCAAAATGGAGTTGGAATCTTCGTTTTGATTAAATAGTCAAAAGATTTTGATTTCATCAGTGGCTAGCGAAGATGCTTATTGTTACAAGAAAATAAGTGGGAGCATAATAATATTTCTAAAAACCTTGTGTGCTTGACACATTGTTGATTGGAAATAATATAAATTTCTTGACACAAATTAGCACTTCATTAAAAATAGTTTTTCAATGAAGAGCTTGGGCTAGATAGCCTTGATATTAGGCATAAATTATCTACGGAGATATAAATGCCTAATAGGGCTAAGCCAAAATACATATTGACAAGATGCTAAAAATAGTTTAGCATAAGAACGCCAAGGGGTGATTCTTACCGAAGTCACATGGAAAGAGATCTAGCAAGACTCGGTGTCCTAAAAACACTGATACGCAAAACACATGATAAATATTCCACACACATTTGTGTTTGGATTAATCATGTATTCCAGGGTATGTAAAACAACCAGATATGTCCGGTACTCCCGGGGGGGGGGGGGGGGGGGGGGGGGGGGGGGGGGGGGGGGGGGGGGGGGGGGGGGGGGGGGGGGGGGGGGGGGGGGGGGGGGGGGGGGGGGGGGGGGGGGGGGGGGGGGGGGGGGGGGGGGGGGGGGGGGGGGGGGGGGGGGGGGGGGGGGGGGGGGGGGGGGGGGGGGGGGGGGGGGGGGGGGGGGGGGGGGGGGGGGGGGGGGGGGGGGGGGGGGGGGGGGGGGGGGGGGGGGGGGGGGGGGGGGGGGGGGGGGGGGGGGGGGGGGGGGGGGGGGGGGGGGGGGGGGGGGGGGGGGGGGGGGGGGGGGGGGGGGGGGGGGGGGGGGGGGGGGGGGGGGGGGGGGGGGGGGGGGGGGGGGGGGGGGGGGGGGGGGGGGGGGGGGGGGGGGGGGGGGGGGGGGGGGGGGGGGGGGGGGGGGGGGGGGGGGGGGGGGGGGGGGGGGGGGGGGGGGGGGGGGGGGGGGGGGGGGGGGGGGGGGGGGGGGGGGGGGGGGGGGGGGGGGGGGGGGGGGGGGGGGGGGGGGGGGGGGGGGGGGGGGGGGGGGGGGGGGTCGAGTGTTGCATGATGGTCATGTTTTCCTGATCATGGGCATGTCTATGCCGGCAACTTTTGAACATATCGTGAAGCAACAGGAATAGCACACAGCAACTAGAGGTTCACTCGAATAATTCATTCATGGGGGTATGGGATCAATATGGATGTCCACGGTTCCACTATTGATCATTGATCGGAAAGTGTTCCAGTCATGTCTATACTTCATCGAACCTACAGGGTCACACGCTGAAGGGTTATCGATCCGCTGAATACTAGACAGGGAGTCTGAGAGAAAGTCATCAGAAAATTTTCGGAGAAGATGGAAAAGTTTCAGAGATGACGAAAAAGTTTCGGAGACAACAGAAAAGTTCTAGAGAGAACATCGAAAAAGTTTCAGTAAAACCAAAAATTTGTTTTGGTGTAAACCATTGAGCCAAAAAGGTTTTCGCATGTGCCTAGAACTTTTTGGAGGTGCCGGAATTGTTCTGGGAACTTGATACGTCTCCAACGTATCTATAATTTATGAAGTATTCATGCCATGTTTACCATAGTTTAGTATGGTTTTCGTGCACTTTTATATGATTTTCATGGACTAACATATTGACCTAGTGCCCAGTGCCAGTTGCTGTTTTCTGCTTGTTTTTGGTTTTCAAGAAAATTCATATCAAATGAAGTACAAATGCAGCAAAACTTTTTGATGATTTTTTTAGGAGGAAAATGAACCCACGAAGCTTCGGGAGGAGGCCAGAGGAGCCACAGGGGCCCCACACAACACAGGGGCACGCCATCCCCCCTGGCGTGCCCTGGTGCTGTGTGGGGCCCCTGAGGCCCCCCTTCGCGTGATTCCAACGCTGAAAAATCATATATATTCAGAAACCCCCAAAAGTTAACCTAGATGAGTTTTTACGCCGCCGCAAGCCTCTGTACCTCTACGATCTCATCTACAGCCCTTTTTTGGCACACTAAAATATGGGGGAAGGCATCACCGGAGGCCATCTTCATCATCCCGGTAGTCTCCATGATGAGGAGGGAGTAGTTCACTGAGGGTTTGTACCAGTAGTTATGTGTTTGATCTCTCTCTCTCTTGTTCTTGAGATGGCATGATCTTGATGTATCGCGAGCTTTGTTGATATAGATGAATCATATGGAGTTTTCCCCTCTCTATCTTCTTGTGATGAATTGAGTTTTCCATTTGAAGTTTTCTTATCGGATTGAATCTTTAAGGATTTGAGAACACACTGATACGCAAAACACATGATAAATATTCCACACACATTTGTGTTTGGATTAATCATGTATTCCAGGGTATGTAAAACAACCAGATATGTCCGGTACTCCCAAGCAGTTGCGAGTAAAGATAACAAATTGATCAAAATATTGATCATAGGACAGCAGTGAAAAATGTCATTGAGTACTAAAGTAGCACTAATGACATGTTTTCTCGCAAGCGGAGACTATGAAGTGCTCATTGTAAGAAGTTACATCGATACCGTCTTCATTAATGCTCCAAGCAATTTTTGATTTATATTAAGGGTTTTGTCTGATAAACAATGTGGTGGCACAGTAAGTTTGGAATTGTTCAAAACAAGTTACTGTGGCAAATTCTATAACAAAGGCTAAGTATGTTGCCGCTTTAGAAGCGATAAATAAGATGTTGAATCATACAGTTCATTCATGAACTTAGTATGGTTCCAAGATGGCTTTGGTCAATGAAACACAATTGTAGATAGTTGCTCCATAGCTCAGTCTAAGGAATCAAGGTTCGACTAGTGATTCACATATATACAAAGCCAAGTCCACACAAAATATGAATTTTGTGAAAGCGTGAAAACGCGAGGATATGCAAAGATACACATGGACCTGAAGTTGTCAGATTCGTTGGACAAAGACTATACCACAAGCGATGCATATTTTACACCAGTATGCCATAGGTGTAATGTGCATTAGCATTGACTAGATTATTGACTCTGGTGCAAGTGGGAGTCTGTAGGAGATATACCCTAGAGGCAATAATAAATGTTATTATTTATCTCCATGTTCATAATTATGTTTATATTTCATGCTATAACTGCTATGGTTCTCGAGTTTGCAATAACCACGAGGCTCGGAGGAAAACTCATATGCACATGTGGAATAATAAACGGTAAAAAGTATTCCTAGTCAAGCCTCTAAGACTAGCTCAAGTGTTGCATGATGGTCATGTTTTCCTGATCATGGGCGTGTCTAGGCCGGCAAATTTTGAGGGCACATTATTAGGAGAACACTTGTGTTGAATCGACCCGAATTGATGTTATGCTATGAGATATCTTCGTCACAAGTTTATGGTTAATAACATAGAGAAAGTTAATGTTTGCATAATTCCTTAGACTGTGAGAGTATCAACTTTCTTCAGGCTTGCTTCATGAAGTTTGGGGTTTGTTAAACATCATCCGTAAATGGGTGGCAATCACGGCGGCTTACGGGTTCCTGGAAAAGTATGACAAGGGACTTGATTGCTCGAGATTGGGATTTGCTCCTCCGATGATGGAGAGATATTCTTTGGGCCCTCTCAGTGTTACGGTATCCACCATCATCCGGCCAGACACAGCATGATTTGATCACGGGGATGCCGAAACACAGAAACGAGAAAAGAGAACAAAAATCGGAACAAGTTATAACTGCTATGGTTCTCGAGTCTGCAATAACCACGAGGCTCGGAGGAAAACTCGTATGCACGTGTGGAATAATAAACGGTAAAAAGTATTCCTAGTCAAGCCTCTAAGACTAGCTCGAGTGTTGCATGATGGTCATGTTTTCCTGATCATGGGCATGTCTATGCCG
>JAAAWM010007979.1:0-11182 GCA_036873465.1 Thinopyrum obtusiflorum
TGATTTGTACTGCAACCATATTTTATCTTGCTCTTGTTGCCTTGGGATTTTTCTTGCTTGTAGTCCACCGTACCAAACTCTTAAGTCCCGGAGATCAGACCCATTAGAAGATTTTAAGCACATGCAATAATGACCTTTATTTTCTGTCCAGATTTGGTTTTCTCAAAAACTTGCACTAGGGAGTTTCTGCTCTGGCCAAACTAACCTGGCCACCCTCTTTATCATCTAAAGAGACCGCAACCTGGAGATTTTGGCTACCAGGAGAGATGCCTAGATGCCCTTGGCATTTCATCAAGCAGGTTAGGAGCATGGCCAGATTTGGCATGCTTTTGGACTGGCATTGTGAAGTTGCTCTAATGACCTAACCCGCGTGTCTAGTAGCTCTCATATGCTCATTAGCCTAGTCCTATTTAGTTTCATAAGTATCAGATAGGCCTAGAGTGCGTTGGCATTTCGTCGAGCACATGGCCTGTGTGCTCTGGGCGTGGCCAGAGCGCGCGTTTTGCACGTGCGTGCGCCCGAGTCACCGCGTCTCGCTGCCGCCTCCCCGCGCCCGTTTTGATCCATTCCCACTCGCAGCCAACGCGCCCGACCCCTCTCTCGTCGCAGAGTTGCCCTGGCCACCTCCTGGAGCCCCACAGCGCCACTGTCAGGTCGGCCATGGCGGCTAGCGGACGGCCGCAACGGGCCCCGGCCTTGACAGCGCCGCCCGAGCCTTCCCCGCGCGCCAGCTGCCCTCTGGAATAGCTTGAGCTCATCCACGAGCTCGTCGGTTAGCGCCGACCAGCGCCACTTCGCCCTGCTAGCAACAGAGCGGCGGTTCACCGGCGTTCTTATCCACTGCCGCCGTCGAACCGACCTTCCCCGGCTATAAATGGCCCCAGACCTCGCTCGAGCTTGTGAGCATCCTCAGGCAAGCCGTAGAGACCTCCCCCTCGCTCAAATCCATCTGGAACCGCCGTCTTCCCCGCCTCCGGTCAGGATTCCGCCACCACCGTCATGGTCAAATCCGGAGCCCCCTACTACTCTTCCCCTTGCCTAGTGCTTTCCAACTGGGTCCCTCAGTTGCAGAAGACCGTCGCCATTTCCTCTTTCCACCAAAAACCACCGTAGGAGGAATTCCCCGAGGCCCGAAGCTTCCCCTCCACCATGGAGGAAGGTGCTCTCACCCTCAAGCTCCCCCGCGCTCCTAACCACCGCGGATGGATGCAGTGCCTCCTCCCGATCATCCCCATATCGAGAGCGCGTCGAATGGTGGCTTGTGTCGCCGGGGATCACCGTTGGAAACGGCCCCTGTCTCTGTCGAGGTGCGCGCAGGGGGAAGAAGACGAACCCGACAGGTGGGGACCACCTGTCGGTGAGCCAACCCAAGCCACCAGTGGCGCAACCCGGCTGATGCATTTTCCCTCTGGTGGAAGCGTATTTTCTGTAAGTACGCGACCAATCTCAGAAGACGTATTCCTGGCGAACCGTTTTCCTTTTTCTGTTTTATTTAAAATTAGATTTTGACCAAAACTTTGACTGGCTATAACTTTTTAAATATAACTCTGTTTGACTTGATTCTTTTTCTGTTGTTTCTCAAATTTTGTCTAGTTTATTTTCATATTTATTTGAAAAAATTTCTGAACAAATTTTTTGTACTGTTTTGAAATTATGTGTTGATTTGAATACTTTCAAAATTAGGAAATGGAGAGGGAAGCAACTTTCAAAAAGTTTTGTGGTGCACCCTACCTCTCCACACACTAAAGGCAAGCATTCTGAACCCTGGCATAATATTGTTGTGTGTTGTTTGATACGGTTACAACACAACCTTGACACGGAGTATTCGTTATTTTATGTGATGATGTGATCATGCTCATGAGTGCATGATGAAGACTCCTTGCTGTTGGAAATTGATATGCTTGTGAAAGTAATCACCCTCATCTACCTTTCATGCCTACCTGAAGGAATCCGGGAAAATCTCTGCCTTGGGTGGACACGAGCTTGTTACTGATATTTTGCTGAGACGGGTATATTCAGTAAGGCATGGTGAGGTATGATGAGTGGTGATTCTGTCTGTTGGTGTGAAATATATTTGTTATGCTAATCATGCAGGGAATACTTAAACCTCCTGAGACGACCATAGATCGAGTCTTGTGCCAGTAACCCCCATTCTTGCTTCGTGCTACCACTTGTCCCTGCCTTCGGTAGGGTACGGTTCAGTAAGTTGTCAACCCCTTTCTTAGCACACACCGTACAGAGAGGCCATGGTGGAAGATACCGGCTGCATCCGGTAGACATGCCACCTGGTCCGGGGGCATGGGTGTTTCCGGTTGAAGCTGAGGGGGTAGCTCCCCTAGTTTGCGCGCGTTATAAATTTTGTGATCCCATGCTAGTCGAGGTTGTAGCCTCCCCACTTAGAGTTTTGCTTAACGGGTGTCGTGGGTGATTCCAGACACCAGTAAGTTCGGCTGGTGTGTGCGGGTCAGGTGTGTTTTCAATTAAAAGGCCGTAAACGGAATTAGTCCCGATGGACTAAAGGAATCCGTTACTCGTGGGTAAAGAGTACACCCTCTACAGAGATTATATCTATTCGAATAGCCGTGTCCATGGTTAAGGACTACAGTCTGGGATGGGTCAAGTGTCGTTCTTAGTGTCGGTCTTCGGAGGAAAAACTGCTAAACCAGAACATTGATCATGACATGTGACATATGATGATTATGATTATTATTATTATGGACTAACCATTTGTATTATTTGAATTATTGAGTATCCCTGGGACGGTTCTACCTCCTGGATATTCACTGTGATTATTCTTATATAAGCCCTTTATGTGGTGTCGCTCAGACGCCCGACTGTGGCACGTTTGTTGTTTAATTTTTTTATAAGCCCTTTATGTGGTGTCGCTCAGACGCCCGACTGTGGCACGTTTGTTATTTACTTCTTTATAAGCCCTTTTTGTGGTGTCACCGAGACGCCCGACTGTGGCATGCTTGTTATTTATTTTCTTTATAAGCCCTTTATGTGGTGTCGCTGAGACGCCCGACTGTGGCATGCTGATTATTTAATCTTCTTTATAAGCCCTTTATGTGGTGTCGCTCAGACGCCCGATTGTGGCATGTCTTATATTATTATCCTTTCGAGGCGTCGCTTCAGACACCCGATCGGTTATTTTTTTATTCTTATTATCTAGATTACTTTTTCATATTTATTAACCTGTTTGCATGCGGCATGAATTTTACTTCGTGACTGGCTAAGTGATCATGAAAATATTTCAGAGCATGATTATCATCTATTATATTATACCTGTGTTCATAATGTTTGCGAGTACATTCAAAGTACTCACTGGCTTGTCCCTGGCTATTGTCTTGGCCAGATTTCTTGCTTGGAGAGGAGCACTGCGATGACAGCCCCGGAACCTAGGCAATGATGATAGCAACCTCGCGAAGATAGGAGTTATCCAGGTCAGCTGTTCCTGTGGGAAATTGAGTCCCATAGACGCTGATGTACCGCAAACCGCTTCCACCTTCAACCTCTAGAAACCAATTGTTATACTCTCTGGCCAGAATGGTCTTGTACTACATATTTTGTATTTTGCTTGGAATTTCTGTATCAAGTTGGTGTCTCATCAGCTAACAGTAATCCTGGGGCTGGTGAGCACAAGGGCCATTTACTGGGAAATTAATATCCTGGAAAACCGGTCCCGACAACCTTGGTATCAGAGCCAGTCTGACCATTGGCTAATCCTATCTAAGCCAGGTCGATAAACCTAGGTTAACCAACCCACCAAACCTTAGCCTAAACCCAGCCAGGCTTCTCGTGTAAGATAGCCACACAGTGACCGCGACACCTTTGGCAGTCGGTGCCTAACCTATCAGCCTAGCCTGTCGATCACGCGCCAGTGACCGACACCTAAATTGTCTCATTCGCAAGCGTGCGAAGGAAGACTCCGTCCTCTTTTTCTATAAAAAGGGCACGCTAGCCCCAACCCAACCCAACCTAGCACAGCCTCTACCCCAAACCGAGCTAAAATGCCTGGCCCCATTGTTCACAATGAGACCACAGCAACCAACCTTGGAGGTTTTGTGACCGTGCTGGCAAATCTCACCCGCCGTGCCTTTGCATTAGAAGAGCCCCCAGAGTATGTTGTGTACCAAGGGCCCATGAGCGGTGAGAGCCATCAATTCTAGGCCACTGTGCACGTCTATGGTAGGGGTATATCGCCAGAACGCCCCTACAGGTTCACCGGAAGGACAACTTCCTTTGAGCCACAAGCCATCCAGCTGGCCGCTCGAGAGGCTATAGTTCAACTCCGGCACCTGTCGCCCAGAGTTAACTGTCGCTCGTTCTACTACTACCCCAGCCGTGACGGGTATGGTAGGCCACCCCAGGTTGCCAACGAAGACCACGAGACGGACCCTGCATTGCTACATCTGGTGCGCTATGTAAGAGCACTAGAGGCATTGTTCGATTAGATCACCCTTGATCTGATCACAGCCCGTGGAGAACTTGTTCGCCGAGCCCCGGCAAGAGGAGAAGAGGAGCTCGACGCTGACAACCCAGTTGTGCTGTTCGGGCAACCGATCGAATCCTTGAGGTCTGCCCCTGCCATCGACCGAAATGCTTTGGTGTCCCCAGAAGTGCTTCGTCGCCTTTTGGGAACACGCTCCAACGGGATTGTGGCCAACAACCCCCGCGATGGTCATCATCGCTACCCCGACCCTGCAGCTCCTCAACCCCATTCAGCTAACCCCGACGGTGAAGCCCATGGAGAAGCTTCGATGTCCACAAGGCACGCCCGCTTAGATATTAACGAGGTAGATTAAGCCACTCGAGTAGTACCGAGTCTTAGTATTCCTACGCCATGTAGTAGTGTGACCTTGTGATCTCCATGAATAAAATGCAGTCTGCTTGTGCGCTTTTATTGTGTATAGTAGCCGCGCATAAGTGTGTCAGTGTGCGGTTGCATATTAAATTTCGGGTGTAGCTACCAAAAACCACCCCGGCGACACCCACAGTAATACGTCACTTTTGTGAAATATGTATATCTGTGGCTTTGACCCCGGCCCCTCCCATAGAGCAGAACTGACAAACTAGTTGCCCCACACCGCGATAAATAACCCAGCACTGATGCTATATAAGAGGCCAATTCGTGACCTTACCAAGCATCCCTTTCTTTGTGCACAGCTCTCGCAGCCATTTCTTTGCCATGCCGAGCCCTAGTATTCATTTGAGAACTCCAGATGCAACCCCAGGTAGTTTTGTTAAAATATTGTGGGACTTTACCTACAGTACCATGAGTTCTACCCATCCACCCCAGTACGAGCTGCTCAAATCGAGAATCACCCCATCCACCTCGAAATATTGGGCAGTAGTGCACATCCCTCCCGCAAACCCAAACCAAGACCCAACGGAAGTCTCCTTCGTGGGGAAATCTATGTCGACTCCCCAAATGGCCATAGAAGCTGCTGCGTACGAAGCGATTACTCGTCTTCGCTTCGCAGTACCCTATGCCAGCGAAAGGGGGTATTATTACTTCCCGAGTCGTGCAGCACCCGAAGAAGTAGCATCTTTTCCCGGTGGGCGAATTGAGAGGGACCCAGTACTGGCCAACCTTGCCCAGTATGTCATCGCTCAAGAGCGTTTGACACAGCGGGTAATGGGTTATCTCCAGAGCCTCGCTGATTTAAATCCTCAGATCGCCATTGGCAGACCACTGAGGCCAGACCAGGAGAGACGCGTTCTTCGACTAGTCAATCCACTCCCCCCGGTAGAAGAAGTTTGTGCCCCAGTGCCGGAAACATTTTCTCAGGACCCAGCATATTTTACGTTTGCGTCATAGACGCCACTTCTGTGTTTATTAGCCTAGCATGTGTTGCAGCTTATGCGTTGTATCCTAAGTTTGTGTGATGAATTAATTGTTTGGTTTCAATTACTGTATTTTACTATTGTTATTTTTGATTAACTATTTTCGCTCTCGGTAAATTCCGAGGTGGGATTTCCCTTGAGCCATTGCAACAATTAATTCTCCATGACATAAATTTTTATTTCGCGCAGCACCGTGACAGCAGGCTCACAACCACTACCACTCGACCGCAGGCACTAATTACTAAACCACGTACACATTTTTGCACCTAACTGATCACCGCACTAACACACCACAGTTTCTGAAGGAGAAAGTTGTGGGTACTTATTCTAGTGCAGATTGCCTCCAGCACACTGACAGCAGTTAGCACCCGACACCAGCACCTAATCCTCATGATCACCGCCGCCGTGAAGAGCTAACACTTGAGCAGCAGCATCACGACGATCATCGAGGATCATCACGCACAAGAGCACGAAGAACCCCAGCAATGCCGCCAACCCTCCGCACATCAGGATCATGTACCAATCCGGCATCACCTCCGCCATTAGAGCCTCGTCGTGAGCTCCTGCAAACAGAAATGGAGGAGAAGGAAGGAGAAGAAGAAGCGAGGCCAGGTGTGAGGAAGAAGAGAGGAGCACCGCGGTCATTTTATAGCTCGAGATCGGTGTACGGTGAGCGAAGTTCACCAGCGCCGCTCGTCGCACGATCACCATTGTTCGGAGGCGAATCCGCGAGCAGTGCCGACAGCGCACTGGCCCGCGAGGTGAGTGCACGCTGCGCCGGCAGCTAGCACGCCGCGCACTACCGCAGTACGGCCCTTGGTGCCCTACTCGCTAGGTACCGCAGGTGGAGAAAGCGCGGGCGCACGCGAAAGAGAGGAAGAAAGGAGAGCCAGAGGTAGAAGAAGAGACTGAGAGTGGGCCCTGGGTCCACCTGTCAGCCAAAGAGAGCACTGTGCACTCGGGTGCGACCAGCGTATTTTAGAAATTTAGAATTTTATTCTAAATTTACCATAGCCGAAAGTAGAAATTTCTCGGTTTCCCCAACCATAGATTTTTCCACGCAGCGCCAGTATTCCACACTGTAGTTTCCCCCACTTATTTGCCCACTCACTGTAGCCACATTTTACTGCATGAGTAGGATAGTTATTTTTTTTGTGATATTACTTTGTGATAGTAGGAGTAATATTTTTGAAACCGCCCTTAGCAAATCTCGAGGATGAGATTTTTCTTAAGGGGGGTAGTGTTGTAACACCCCAAAAATTTAACCATGATTTATTAATTAAAATTTTGCCAGGAAATTAAATTTTTATTTTCTGGATTATCTTCTGATTTCAGAATCACTCCTTTCTTCTGAGTTGTGGAGTTTTCCCTCTAAATGGAAACCTTTCAAAAATATTGTTGGACTTGTATTTCTTCTCAAGAACATTTCTTTTATCAGTAAAATTATTTCTATAATTATTTTTCCTAAACTTTATTTCTTTTAAAATGGTTTCTCATAAGTTTTAGAGTCCCATTTGCACTACAACCCTTCGATAAATTCATTTAAAAATTCCACCAAAATTTGGGGATGACATGTGATGTTCCTAAATCACTTTTGTGCAAAAACCTCTCTTAGTCATTTGGGGATATTGAGCCCTACCTCAAGTTTTCAAACCTGGTTCAGTTTGTAGTTTTCACTACAACCTATTTGTATATTTATTTAATAATTCCATAAAAAATTGGAGATGTTAGTAGAAGTATATAATTCATTTCTATGCAAAAACCCATTGGTGTTCTTTGGAAAATTTGAGCAAACCATCCTCATCTTCATTCTGGATCAGTTTGGTGATTTGTACTGCAACCATATTTTATCTTGCTCTTGTTGCCTTGGGATTTTCTTGCTTGTAGTCCACCCTACCAAACTCTTAAGCCCCGGAGATCAGCCCCATTAGAAGATTTTAAGCACATGCAATAATGACCTTTATTTTCTGTCCAGATTTGGTTTTCTCAAAAACTTGCACTAGGGAGTTTCTGCTCTGGCCAAACTAACCTGGCCACCCTCTTTATCATCTAAAGAGACCGCAACCTGGAGATTTTGGCTACCAGGAGAGATGCCTAGATGCCCTTGGCATTTCATCAAGCAGGTTAGGAGCATGGCCAGATTTGGCATGCTTTTGGACTGGCATTGTGAAGTTGCTCTAATGACCTAACCCGCATGTCTAGTAGCTCTCATATGCTCATTAGCCTAGTCTTGTTTAGTTTCATAAGCATCAGATAGGCCTAGAGTGCGTTGGCATTTCGTTGAGCACATGGCCTGCGTGCTCTGGGCGCGGCCAGAGCGCGCGTTTTGCAAGTGCGTGCGCCCGAGTCACCGCGTCCCGCTGCCGCCTCCCCGCGCCCGTTCTGATCCATTCCCACTCGCAGCCAACGCACCCGACCCCTCTCTCATCGCAGAGCTGCCCTGGCCACCTCCTGGAGCCCCACAGCGCCACCGTCAGGTCAGCCATGGCTGCTAGCGGACGGCCGCAGCGGGCCCCGGCCTTGGCAGCGCCGCTCGAGCCTTCCCCACGCGCCAGCTGCCCTCTGGAATAGCTCAAGCTCATCCGCGAGCTCGTCGGTTAGCGCCGACCAGCGCCACTTCGCCCTGCTAGCAACAGAGCAGCGGTTCGCCGGTGTTCTTATCCACTGCCATCGTCGAACCGACCTTCCCCGGCTATAAATGGCCCCCAGACCTCGCTCGAGCTCGTGAGCATCCTCAGGCAAGCCGTAGAGTCCTCCCCCTCGCTCAAATCCATCTAGAACCGCCGTCTTCCCCGCCTCCGGTCAGGATTCCGCCACCACCATCGTGGTCAAATCCGGAGCCCCCTACTGCTCTTCCCCTTGCCTAGTGCTTTCCAACCGGGTCCCTCAGTTGCAGAAGACCCATCGCCATTCCCTCTTTCCACCAAAAACCACCATAGGAGGAATTGCCCGAGGCCCGAAGCTTCCCATCCGCCATGGAGGAAGGTGCTCTCACCCTCAAGCTACCCCGCGCTCCTAACCACCATGGATGGATGCAGTGCCTCCTCCCGATCATCCCCATATTGAGAGCGCGTCGAATGGTGGCTTGTGTCGCTGGGGATCGCCGTTGGAAACGGCCCCTGTCTCTGTCGAGGCGCGCGCAGGGGGAAGAAGACGAACCCGACAGGTGGGGACCACCTGTCGATGAGCCAACCCAAGCCACCAGTGGCGCAACCCGGCTGATGCATTTTCCCTCTGGTGGAAGCGTATTTTCTGTAAGTATGCGACCAATCTCAGAAGACGTATTCTAGGCGAACCGTTTTCCTTTTTCTGTTTTATTTAAAATCAGATTTTGCCCAAAACTTTGACTGGCTATAACTTTGTAAATACAACTCCGTTTGACTTGATTCTTTTTCTGTTGTTTCTCAAATTTTGTCTAGTTTATTTTCATATTTATTTGAAAAAAATTCCGAACAACTTTTTTGTATTGTTTTGAAATTATGTGTTGATTTGAATACTTTCAAAATTAGGAAATGGAGAGGGAAGCAACTTTCAAAAAGTTTTGTGGTGCACCCTACCTCTCCACACACTAAAGGCAAGCATTCTGAACCCTGGCATAATATTGTTGTGTGTTGTTTGATACGGTTACAACACCACCTTGACACGAAGTATTCGTTATTTTATGTGATGATGTGATCATGCTCACGAGTGCATGATGAAGACTCCTTGCTGTTGGAAATTGATATGCTTGTGAAAGTAATCACCCTCGTCTACCTTTCATGCCTACCAGAAGGAATACGGGAAAATCTCTATCTTGGGTGGACACGAGCTTGTTACTGATATTTCGCTGAGACGGGTATATTCAGTAAGGCATGGTGAGGTATGATGAGTGGTGATTCTGTCTGTTGGTGTGAAATATATTTGTTATGCTAATCATGCAGGGAATACTTAAACCTCCTGAGACGACCATAGATCGAGTCTTGTGCCAGTAACCCCCATTCTTGCTTCATGCTACCACTTGTCCCTGCCTTCGGTAGGGTACGGTTCAGTAAGTTGTCAACCCCTTTCTTAGCACACACCATACAGAGAGGCCATGGTGGAAGATACCGGCTGCATCCGGTAGACATGCCACCTGGTCCGGGGGCATGGGTGTTTTCAGTTGAAGCCGAGGGGGTAGCTCCCCTAGTTTGCGCGCGTTATAAATTTTGTGATCCCATGCTAGTCGAGGTTGTAGCCTCCCCACTTAGAGTTTTGCTTAACGGGTGTCGTGGGTGATTCCAGACACCAGTAAGTTCGGCTGGTGTGTGCGGGTCAGGTGTGTTTTCAATTAAAAGGCCATAAACGGAATTAGTCCCGATGGACTAAAGGAATCCGTTACTCGTGGGTAAAGAGTACACCCTCTGCAGAGATTATATCTATTCGAATAGCCGTGTCCATGGTTAAGGACTACAGTCTGGGATGGGTCAAGTGTCGGTCTTCGGAGGAAAAATTGCTAAACCAGAACATTGATCATGACATGTGACATATGATGATTATGATTATTATTATTATGGACTAACCATTTGTATTATTTGAATTATTGAGTATCCCTGAGACGGTTCTACCTCCTAGATATTCACTATGATTATTCTTATATAAGCCCTTTATGTGGTGTCGCTCAGACGCCCGACTGTGGCACGTTTGTTGTTTAATTTTTTTTATAAGCCCTTTATGTGGTGTTGCTCAGACGCCCGACTGTGGCACGTTTGTTATTTACTTCTTTATAAGCCCTTTTTGTGGTGTCGCCGAGACGCCCGACTGTGGCATGCTTGTTATTTATTTTCTTTATAAGCCCTTTATGTGGTGTCGCTGAGACGCCCGACTGTGGCATGCTGATTATTTAATCTTCTTTATAAGCCCTTTATGTGGTGTCGCTCAGACGCCCGACTGTGGCATGTCTTGTATTATTATCCTTTCGAGGCATCGCTTCAGACACCCGATCGGTTATTTTTTTTATTCTTATTATCTAGATTACTTTTTCATATTTATTAACCTGTTTGCATGCGGCATGAATTTTACTTTGTGACTGGCTAAGTGATCATGAAAATATTTCAGAGCATGATTATCATCTGTTATATTATACCTGTGTTCATAATGTTTGCGAGTACATTCAAAGTACTCACTGGCTTGTCCCTGGCTATTGTCTTGGCCAGATTTCTTGCTTGGAGAGGAGCGCTGCGATGATAGCCCCGGAACCTAGGCAATGATGATAGCAACCTCACGAAGATAGGAGTTATCCAGGTCAGCTGTTCCTGTGGGAAATGGAGTCCCATAGACGCTGATGTACCGCAAACCGCTTCCACCTTCAACCTCTAGA
>JAAAWM010007980.1:0-11187 GCA_036873465.1 Thinopyrum obtusiflorum
ATGAAGAATAATTTTTGGGGAATTATTCTTGGGCTAGGACAGGAAAGTTTGGGCATATTTAAGTAACATATGACCCCAAGAAATTATGAGAATTATTTTGGAATTTTTGGATGGACAGAAATATAGGTTGCTTCACAACCTAGAGCAGATAGGGTTATTCCTTCAATAGAAAAAGGAATATTCCTGAGAAAAAGAAATTAGGGTTTGATCAAGCAGTGAAGTGACATGATCTTGGTAAGGTTTTGGGAATGATGAGCCACTTGGGAGGGGGAACGAGGATGATTTCCCAGGTGGCAAGGCCACAGAACCACTCCAAAAAGAAAAAAAAAGAGCAAAAACCAAATAAATCAAAAGAAAAAGAAAAGGGCCAAAATCCAGGCTGTTACAACTCTTACCCCCTTAAAGAAATCTTGTCCTCAAGATTTCGTTGCTCAGGGAACAAGTATGACTTGAGGACACCGTTTCCAGCTCGGGTATCCTTCTTCCTTTAGTTATTGTTTCCCCAAGAATTTCAGACGATCAACTTACCTTGCTCTGGGGTGGCTTGCTTCACCTTTTCCCAGATTCTGACGGGTCTTTGCTCATATACAAATTCCTTTTTACTGACGTTGATTCTCCATACCTGTGGTGATATCCAGTGGATCTGAGCATAAATTTTCTTTTGGTCATGAAAACCTTTTTACCCCTGTCATGGGGTTGCTTCAAATAAATTCAGGCCTTCTGGTTTCAATAAATGCTGAGAATTAATCATGGCAATCTTCTGATGGGATCTGGCTGCTCATAGGTGGTACTGATTTATTTTGATTTATTCCTTTGGCTCGAGCATGAGATATGTACCAAAGATTTGACTGCCTTTTGTCGTGAGCAATATAACGGGGTATGGAGTTATAGCTGCGTCATACCTCAAATATTTACATCTTGAGACTGGCCTGACAGGGGCTGACGGACAATTGCTTTTTCCTGACAGACTGACCGTGTACTTGATTCCGTCGGTAAGTATACCGAGTCTGAGCTGATTGTTCGGCTTTTGATTTTCTCATTTTGTCGGTATACCCATTTGGATTTTTCCTCACTAACCATTCCAAGCGGGTCAGCGGGATATGAAATCCTTGTAAAACAGAGTAGGCCTCTGAGGGTATGCCTTTGTGGATCCATATGGAATTACGGCCTCCAACTGATTTGGGTATCCGGACCCTGATGGTCGTGCAAAAATCATCATACCTATGCTGTCGGTCTCACTCTTTAACGGTCATGATTTTCTTTGTTATGATACCTTACTGAAATAACTTGGCCACACCTGTCCTTGATTCTTCGTATGACCATGGACGTGATTAGTGCAATATTTTTGACATTATTCCTTGTGCCTATTTTTGGACCTGGGTTCGTACACATATGACATATACCCGGGGTTTGTAGCTGTACGGAGCTCACATTGTTGAGGCCAATCATACAAGAATGTGACAAGGTTTTAGGACATCTCCTTGTCAGTTGCGGGAATAATGACCTTGATAACCATTGTCAAGACTGTTGATTCTGTGATGTCATCCCCAGATATTGTTGATTGTTGAAGAAGGCACATGCCCTGACTGATTTGTGCTTCCGGCAAAAATGTTGTGAGTCTGATTCTTGAGCGTTACTGCCATACATTGGCAACTCATCATATATCCTCTAAGGATGGTACATAGTGTTGTACTGACGGGGGCTGAGTGGCTTACGAGAGAAGCCATCCTAGGGGGGGGGGGGGGGGGGGGGGGGGGGGGGGGGGGGGGGGGGGGGGGGGGGGGGGGGGGGGGGGGGGGGGGGGGGGGGGGGGGGGGGGGGGGGGGGGGGGGGGGGGGGGGGGGGGGGGGGGGGGGGGGGGGGGGGGGGGGGGGGGGGGGGGGGGGGGGGGGGGGGGGGGGGGGGGGGGGGGGGGGGGGGGGGGGGGGGGGGGGGGGGGGGGGGGGGGGGGGGGGGGGGGGGGGGGGGGGGGGGGGGGGGGGGGGGGGGGGGGGGGGGGGGGGGGGGGGGGGGGGGGGGGGGGGGGGGGGGGGGGGGGGGGGGGGGGGGGGGGGGGGGGGGGGGGGGGGGGGGGGGGGGGGGGGGGGGGGGGGGGGGGGGGGGGGGGGGGGGGGGGGGGGGGGGGGGGGGGGGGGGGGGGGGGGGGGGGGGGGGGGGGGGGGGGGGGGGGGGGGGGGGGGGGGGGGGGGGGGGGGGGGGGGGGGGGGGGGGGGGGGGGGGGGGGGGGGGGGGGGGGGGGGGGGGGGGGGGGGGGGGGGGGGGGGGGGGGGGGGGGGGGGGGGGGGGGGGGGGGGGGGGGGGGGGGGGGGGGGGGGGGGGGGGGGGGGGGGGGGGGGGGGGGGGGGGGGGGGGGGGGGGGGGGGGGGGGGGGGGGGGGGGGGGGGGGGGGGGGGGGGGGGGGGGGGGGGGGGGGGGGGGGGGGGGGGGGGGGGGGGGGGGGGGGGGGGGGGGGGGGGGGGGGGGGGGGGGGGGGGGGGGGGGGGGGGGGGGGGGGGGGGGGGGGGGGGGGGGGGGGGGGGGGGGGGGGGGGGGGGGGGGGGGGGGGGGGGGGGGGGGGGGGGGGGGGGGGGGGGGGGGGGGGGGGGGGGGGGGGGGGGGGGGGGGGGGGGGGGGGGGGGGGGGGGGGGGGGGGGGGGGGGGGGGGGGGGGGGGGGGGGGGGGGGGGGGGGGGGGGGGGGGGGGGGGGGGGGGGGGGGGGGGGGGGGGGGGGGGGGGGGGGGGGGGGGGGGGGGGGGGGGGGGGGGGGGGGGGGGGGGGGGGGGGGGGGGGGGGGGGGGGGGGGGGGGGGGGGGGGGGGGGGGGGGGGGGGGGGGGGGGGGGGGGGGGGGGGGGGGGGGGGGGGGGGGGGGGGGGGGGGGGGGGGGGGGGGGGGGGGGGGGGGGGGGGGGGGGGGGGGGGGGGGGGGGGGGGGGGGGGGGGGGGGGGGGGGGGGGGGGGGGGGGGGGGGGGGGGGGGGGGGGGGGGGGGGGGGGGGGGGGGGGGGGGGGGGGGGGGGGGGGGGGGGGGGGGGGGGGGGGGGGGGGGGGGGGGGGGGGGGGGGGGGGGGGGGGGGGGGGGGGGGGGGGGGGGGGGGGGGGGGGGGGGGGGGGGGGGGGGGGGGGGGGGGGGGGGGGGGGGGGGGGGGGGGGGGGGGGGGGGGGGGGGGGGGGGGGGGGGGGGGGGGGGGGGGGGGGGGGGGGGGGGGGGGGGGGGGGGGGGGGGGGGGGGGGGGGGGGGGGGGGGGGGGGGGGGGGGGGGGGGGGGGGGGGGGGGGGGGGGGGGGGGGGGGGGGGGGGGGGGGGGGGGGGGGGGGGGGGGGGGGGGGGGGGGGGGGGGGGGGGGGGGGGGGGGGGGGGGGGGGGATCCACCAAAGGATCCGCATCAAAAAGATGGCCCAGCCAGATCTATCTACGGGCCAAGAAAGCAAGCTCTAGTAAGCAATGCAACACAACAAATATCCGAACATCACGGCACACCCAAATACAGGGGTGCCGCACACCCCCTATGTTTCACCGATGAGGTGCTGGACCATGAATTTCCAGCGGGATTCAAGCCCGTAAACATAGAGGCGTACGACGGAACAACAGACCCTGGGGTCTGGATCGAGGATTATATCCTCCACATACACATGGCCAGAGGAGATGACCTCCACGCCATAAAATACTTACCCCTCAAGCTTAAAGGGCCAGCCCGGCATTGGCTCAAAAGCCTTCCCGAAAACACCATTGGAAGTTGGGAAGAGCTTGAGGATGCTTTCCGGGCAAATTTTCAAGGGACCTATGTCCGCCCTCCAGATGCAGACGATCTCAGTCACATAACTCAACAGCCCGGAAATTCTGGAACAGATTTCTTACTAAAAAGAATCAGATAGTCGACTATCCGGACGCTGAAGCCCTAGCAGCTTTTAAGCACAACGTTCGAGACGAATGGCTCGCCAGACACCATGGCCTAGAAAAGCCAAGAACAATGGCCGCATTGACAAGCCTCATGACCCGCTTTTGCGCAGGAGAGGACAGCTGGTTGGCAAGATGCAGCACCAGCGACCCAAGTACATCCGAAGTTAGGGATGGAAACGGAAAACCCCGACGCAGCAAGGACCAGCGCCGGAATAAGGGAAACTTGTTGAAGAGCACGGCGGTCAAAGCCGGATTCAAAAGCTCGCGGCAGAATCAAAGAAAGCCGCCCCTCAAGGATAAGAGGGACGAGCTATCCAACTTAAACAAAATCTTGGACAAGGTATGTCAAATACACGGTACTCCCGGGAAGCCTGCGAACCATACCCACAGAGATTGTTGGGTTTTCAAGCAAGCCGGCAAGCTCAACGTCGAACACAAGGGGCTCGACACACCAAGTGAGCACGACGACGAACCCCACAAGCAGAGCACCAGGAAACAAAAGGATTTCCCACAAGAAGTCAAAACAGTAAACTTACTTCACGTGACGAACAGAACAGCGCCACAAGAGATACGCGCCATACGGCCTATCCCAAAGGAGTCTCGCCAATGGTTGTTAAAACCAATCACCTTCGACCATCAGGATTACTCTAGAAGTATCCAGAACGCAGGCTGGACTGCCTTGGTATTAGATCCAATAATCGGCGGACTCCATTTTACAAATGTCCTGATGGACGGCGGCAGTGGTCTAAACCTGTTATACCAGGACACAATCCGCCACATGGGGATAGACCCAACAAAAATTCGCCATAGCAAAACCTCCTTTCAAGGGGTAACGCCAGGCCCGGATGCCCGTTCCATGGGTTCTCTCCGGCTAGAAGTTATGTTCGGCTCCCCCGACAACTTCCGTTGCGAACAGCTAACTTTCCACATCGCCCCATTCTCAAGTAGCTATCAAGCACTGCTGGGACGCGAAGCTTTCTCCCGCTTTAACACAGTACCGCATTATGCATCTCTTACGCTTAAGATGCCCGGTCCACAATGAAGCGGCTTCACCAGCCAAAGCATCTAAACAGGTCGTCAAGACCACGGACACGGCTAGAGGGGGGGGGGGGGGGGGGGGGGGGGGGGGGGGGGGGGGGGGGGGGGGGGGGGGGGGGGGGGGGGGGGGGGGGGGGGGGGGGGGGGGGGGGGGGGGGGGGGGGGGGGGGGGGGGGGGGGGGGGGGGGGGGGGGGGGGGGGGGGGGGGGGGGGGGGGGGGGGGGGGGGGGGGGGGGGGGGGGGGGGGGGGGGGGGGGGGGGGGGGGGGGGGGGGGGGGGGGGGGGGGGGGGGGGGGGGGGGGGGGGGGGGGGGGGGGGGGGGGGGGGGGGGGGGGGGGGGGGGGGGGGGGGGGGGGGGGGGGGGGGGGGGGGGGGGGGGGGGGGGGGGGGGGGGGGGGGGGGGGGGGGGGGGGGGGGGGGGGGGGGGGGGGGGGGGGGGGGGGGGGGGGGGGGGGGGGGGGGGGGGGGGGGGGGGGGGGGGGGGGGGGGGGGGGGGGGGGGGGGGGGGGGGGGGGGGGGGGGGGGGGGGGGGGGGGGGGGGGGGGGGGGGGGGGGGGGGGGGGGGGGGGGGGGGGGGGGGGGGGGGGGGGGGGGGGGGGGGGGGGGGGGGGGGGGGGGGGGGGGGGGGGGGGGGGGGGGGGGGGGGGGGGGGGGGGGGGGGGGGGGGGGGGGGGGGGGGGGGGGGGGGGGGGGGGGGGGGGGGGGGGGGGGGGGGGGGGGGGGGGGGGGGGGGGGGGGGGGGGGGGGGGGGGGGGGGGGGGGGGGGGGGGGGGGGGGGGGGGGGGGGGGGGGGGGGGGGGGGGGGGGGGGGGGGGGGGGGGGGGGGGGGGGGGGGGGGGGGGGGGGGGGGGGGGGGGGGGGGGGGGGGGGGGGGGGGGGGGGGGGGGGGGGGGGGGGGGGGGGGGGGGGGGGGGGGGGGGGGGGGGGGGGGGGGGGGGGGGGGGGGGGGGGGGGGGGGGGGGGGGGGGGGGGGGGGGGGGGGGGGGGGGGGGGGGGGGGGGGGGGGGGGGGGGGGGGGGGGGGGGGGGGGGGGGGGGGGGGGGGGGGGGGGGGGGGGGGGGGGGGGGGGGGGGGGGGGGGGGGGGGGGGGGGGGGGGGGGGGGGGGGGGGGGGGGGGGGGGGGGGGGGGGGGGGGGGGGGGGGGGGGGGGGGGGGGGGGGGGGGGGGGGGGGGGGGGGGGGGGGGGGGGGGGGGGGGGGGGGGGGGGGGGGGGGGGGGGGGGGGGGGGGGGGGGGGGGGGGGGGGGGGGGGGGGGGGGGGGGGGGGGGGGGGGGGGGGGGGGGGGGGGGGGGGGGGGGGGGGGGGGGGGGGGGGGGGGGGGGGGGGGGGGGGGGGGGGGGGGGGGGGGGGGGGGGGGGGGGGGGGGGGGGGGGGGGGGGGGGGGGGGGGGGGGGGGGGGGGGGGGGGGGGGGGGGGGGGGGGGGGGGGGGGGGGGGGGGGGGGGGGGGGGGGGGGGGGGGGGGGGGGGGGGGGGGGGGGGGGGGGGGGGGGGGGGGGGGGGGGGGGGGGGGGGGGGGGGGGGGGGGGGGGGGGGGGGGGGGGGGGGGGGGGGGGGGGGGGGGGGGGGGGGGGGGGGGGGGGGGGGGGGGGGGGGGGGGGGGGGGGGGGGGGGGGGGGGGGGGGGGGGGGGGGGGGGGGGGGGGGGGGGGGGGGGGGGGGGGGGGGGGGGGGGGGGGGGGGGGGGGGGGGGGGGGGGGGGGGGGGGGGGGGGGGGGGGGGGGGGGGGGGGGGGGGGGGGGGGGGGGGGGGGGGGGGGGGGGGGGGGGGGGGGGGGGGGGGGGGGGGGGGGGGGGGGGGGGGGGGGGGGGGGGGGGGGGGGGGGGGGGGGGGGGGGGGGGGGGGGGGGGGGGGGGGGGGGGGGGGGGGGGGGGGGGGGGGGGGGGGGGGGGGGGGGGGGGGGGGGGGGGGGGGGGGGGGGGGGGGGGGGGGGGGGGGGGGGGGGGGGGGGGGGGGGGGGGGGGGGGGGGGGGGGGGGGGGGGGGGGGGGGGGGGGGGGGGGGGGGGGGGGGGGGGGGGGGGGGGGGGGGGGGGGGGGGGGGGGGGGGGGGGGGGGGGGGGGGGGGGGGGGGGGGGGGGGGGGGGGGGGGGGGGGGGGGGGGGGGGGGGGGGGGGGGGGGGGGGGGGGGGGGGGGGGGGGGGGGGGGGGGGGGGGGGGGGGGGGGGGGGGGGGGGGGGGGGGGGGGGGGGGGGGGGGGGGGGGGGGGGGGGGGGGGGGGGGGGGGGGGGGGGGGGGGGGGGGGGGGGGGGGGGGGGGGGGGGGGGGGGGGGGGGGGGGGGGGGGGGGGGGGGGGGGGCGGCGTCCATACCGTCGATGTCTTCGGAGTCGAAGTCGAGCATGTCGGTTAAATCATCGACAGTGGCTACGAAGTGGGTGGTGGGTGGGCTTTGAATTTCTTCATCGTCCACATCCCAACCTTGCCGACCATAGTCCGGCCAGGGCTCTCCTGACAAAGAGAGAGACTTTAGTGAATTCAGAATATCGCCGAAGGGCGAGTGCTGAAAGATGTCCGGGGCGGTGAACTCCATGATCGGCGCCCAATCGGGTTCAATCGGTCGGGGTGCGGAGGGCTGGGAGTCTGGAGAGGAGTCCGGCTCCTTGGAGTCACGGGCTTCACAGAGAATAGGGCTGGTGCTCGGCTCGATCGCCATAGAGATTGCAGCCTCCGAGGCGGTGTCTAACCATCCATCCTCGGTTGGTACGATCGGCTCCGAGCTAGGGGTCGGAGCGGACACAGGTGCGGCCTCCAGAGCACTGTTCGGCGGCAGAGCTAAATCATGCCCATCGTGACAGTGCGGCGCGCTCGGCTGTGGCTCGAATCCGTCGAAGATCAAGTCTCCGCGGATGTCGGCCATGTAGTTCAAACTTCCAAATCTGACCTGATGGCCAGGGGCGTAGCTTTCGATTTGCTCCAGATGACCAAGCGAATTGGCCAGCAGTGCAAAGCCACCGAATACGAAGATCTGTCCGGGGAGAAAAGTCTCACCCTGGATCGCATCGCTGTTGGTGATCGGAGAAGCCATCGGGCCTAAAAACGACGACACAGAGGAACTCTCAATGAAAGCACCAATGTCAGTGTCAAAACCGGCGGATCTCGGGTAGGGGGTCCCGAACTGTGCGTCTAGGCCGGATGGTAACAGGAGGCAGGGGACACGATGTTTTACCCAGGTTCGGGCCCTCTTGATGGAGGTAAAACCCTACGTCCTGCTTGATTAATATCGATGATATGGGTAGTACAAGAGTAGATCTACCACGGGATCAGAGAGGCTAAACCCTAGAAGCTTGCCTATGGTATGATTGTTGTTCGTCCTACAGACTAAAACTCTCCGGTTTATATAGACACCGGAGAGGGCTAGGGTTACACAGAGTTGGTTACAATGGTAGGAGATCTACATATCCGTATCGCCAAGCTTGCCTTCCATGCCACGGAAAGTCCCTTCCGGACACGGGACGAAGTCTTCAATCTTGTATCTTCATAGTCCAGGAGTTCGGCCGAAGGTATAGTCCGGCCATCCGGACACCCCCTAATCCAGGACTCCCTGAAGCACCAAGACATCAGGTCCCTCGAGGAGCACTCGGGGGCTACCCTTTTTATCTATATGATAAGTTTTATGCCTACGTATGTGTTATTTCGGTATTCTGCCTGGCACCGGGTTCAACCAATCGGCCCGGGGGGCTTGCCGCTTTGTACTATGTCAATGCTACCTGCAGTCGGACAAGTAGTGTGCCGGCACCTAAGCCCTCTCTTGCCATCAGCCGCAGCTCGTAGAGCGACTGTCCGGCTGGCAAGAGTTAAATGCAAGAAAGGTGCCCACATGAAAAATGGCTAAGGACCAAGGCATTCACATAGACCAAGCCAACTCCTCACCTCGTCGACCGGCTGTGGAGCAGCTGGCCAGCCGGTTTCTAAAAATATAACTTGCTACGCTCTATAAATGTTGAGTAATTGCCTTCCCAAAACGGCCAAGTACTTGACCCAGCCATAGACCGCAGAGCGATTGTCAGGTTGGCAAGACGACAGCTAAGGGAAGGCGGCAAAGGGAAAAGCCAAAAGAGCAGAAAAGCAAGACAAGTCGGAAATTGGCAAAGATAATTTACATAGCAAAATGCCCTTGGCCAGCATTCAACAGAGTTTGAATACACCCCCAGCGGGTGGAACTGCGCAAATCTAACAACTGGTAGTTTTTGAGCGGCGCCGGGGTGCGGCTTGAGTGGAGGGCCGAGAGGCCTCTCTGTCGCGGCCACGGGGTGGCCGGTCGGCCGCATCATGCGTTGGTGATGTAGGTTTAGGTGCTTCCTCCTCTAATTGGGGTAGCAACCTGCGCTTTGGGTAGCTCTTGGAGGGGCATTCGAGTTCATACCCTTCGGTCGCAAGGACTTCAGTCCATCTGTCGGCTAGCAAATCTTGATCAGCTCTAAGCTGTTGCTGTTTTTTCTTGAAGCTACTTGCCGTGGCCATAAGCCTGCGTTTGAAACGCTCTTGTTCGACGGGATCCTCCGGCACGAGAAATTCGTCGTCGTCGAGGCTTGCCTCGTCATCGGAGGGAGGCATATAATTATCGTCCTCGACCTCTCTGTCTGCCGCTCTCGCATGAGGGCTGGCTTCTCTATCCTCCTGTGCTGAATCTTGCTGGAGGTGGTTGTCTTCGGCACTGTCTGGGGTGTTATTATCCCTCGTGCCGGAATCACCATTTTTGTTTTGGCGGGATTTAGAGCAGCGCCGCTGACGCCGGCGCTTAGGCTGCTTCCTGGAGGGGTCATCCTCCGCTGTTCCATCGCCATTGCCTTCTTTTGGGGTGTCCACCATGTATATATCACACGAAGAGGTGGCTTTCCAGTGCCCTATAGGCGCTGGTTCTTGATCGTCTCCTGCATCGGGGGGGGGGGGGGGGGGGGGGGGGGGGGGGGGGGGGGGGGGGGGGGGGGGGGGGGGGGGGGGGGGGGGGGGGGGGGGGGGGGGGGGGGGGGGGGGGGGGGGGGGGGGGGGGGGGGGGGGGGGGGGGGGGGGGGGGGGGGGGGGGGGGGGGGGGGGGGGGGGGGGGGGGGGGGGGGGGGGGGGGGGGGGGGGGGGGGGGGGGGGGGGGGGGGGGGGGGGGGGGGGGGGGGGGGGGGGGGGGGGGGGGGGGGGGGGGGGGGGGGGGGGGGGGGGGGGGGGGGGGGGGGGGGGGGGGGGGGGGGGGGGGGGGGGGGGGGGGGGGGGGGGGGGGGGGGGGGGGGGGGGGGGGGGGGGGGGGGGGGGGGGGGGGGGGGGGGGGGGGGGGGGGGGGGGGGGGGGGGGGGGGGGGGGGGGGGGGGGGGGGGGGGGGGGGGGGGGGGGGGGGGGGGGGGGGGGGGGGGGGGGGGGGGGGGGGGGGGGGGGGGGGGGGGGGGGGGGGGGGGGGGGGGGGGGGGGGGGGGGGGGGGGGGGGGGGGGGGGGGGGGGGGGGGGGGGGGGGGGGGGGGGGGGGGGGGGGGGGGGGGGGGGGGGGGGGGGGGGGGGGGGGGGGGGGGGGGGGGGGGAAAGCCATTATCAGAATCCGGCACACCCAAATACAGGGGTGCCGCACACCCCCTATGTTTCACCGATGAGGTCCTGGATTATGAATTTCCAGCGGGATTCAAACCCGTAAACATAGAGGCATATGATGGAACAACAGACCCTGGAGTCTGGATCGAGGATTATATCCTCGACATACATATGGCTAGAGGAGATGACCTCCATGCCATAAAATACTTACCCCTCAGGCTTAAATGGCCAGCCCGGCATTGGCTCAAAAGGCTTCCTGAAAACACAATCGGAAGTTGGGAAGAGCTCGAGGATGCTTTCCGAGCAAATTTTCAAGCGACCTATGTCCGCCCTTCGGATGCAGACGATCTTAGTCACATAACTCAACAGCCCGGAGAGTCAGCTCCACGAAGCAGAAGAACCTCCACAAACGGCTCGTTGCAACCGCACGCAGCCTGAAAAAGCAGAAGCGGAAGCTAAAAACTGCGGAAGATGTACTCAGGATCAGATGGAGTAAAGTAATCAATACCGCGGACAAATACGGCGACAGTCGCCGCACTAAAAGCTATCCGAAGAGAAAGCTACTGCCTGAATTCGACGAGGAGGCCTTAGAGCCCTCGCATCCCAAAAGTGAGAAAGCCACACGGTCGGATAGACGACCCCATGGCAAGCATAAAGCGGCAAGCAGCGCCGCACTTAAGCCGGCATGCGACCCACTTAAGGATTCGCATCATGGCGCAGCCAGGTCCATTTACGGGCCAAGAAAGCAAGCTCTCGTAAGCAATGCAATA